>JACCGJ010025963.1:0-67981 GCA_013407085.1 Atriophallophorus winterbourni | reverse complement strand
GCAATGAACATGACATTGATAACGGTACTTAAGAAAGTCCACTGGGACTGAGTGATCACGTCGTCATCCAGTTTGACTATCTGTTTGAAGCTGTAAGAACAAATGATGCCCGTAAAAGAGTTAGGCGGATCAACACTATGGCGTTGAGTGATGCTCTGAAAACACGTTTAACTGCCAACCGGAAAGCAGCAACGTACATGAGTTTTGGATATGGCTAATATCTAATCTCAAAAGTTCAATCGAAGTGAGCTCCGAATTTGTCCTCAGGAACTCAAGAAAAAATTTTGAATTTAAATTAAGAAGCCGAACTCGTAAGTGGTTAACGGTACGAAACATTGCTTGGCGACACCATCGGCAAAACCCATCATCCGAGACCTGGGAAACATTCCGTTTACTGCGGAACAAAGTAAACAAATGTGTCATCCAAGACAAGTTGTGCTTCCAAGAAGTGATATCAAGCATGATGGAGCGAAACCCCAAAATACTATATCGTATGGTTAACGATCAAGCTAAGGTGAAACCTGGAGTAGCGTCCGTGAACACATCAGCTGGACCAACAACAACTGCAGCAAAAACTGCTGATGCTTTAGCCACGTTTTATTCATCGGTATTCAACCCGATACAACATGCAACAAACAGCCCAAATCCAACACTTTCAAGCACGGTTGCCCTAAGTGAAATAAGTGTCACTGAGAAACGCGTCCTCCAAGGTTTATTTAATCTTAAAACCGGAAAGTCTCCTGGGGCCGACGGAATAACCCCGAAAATATTGAAGCAATTTACGAGTTTGGTGTACAAACCACTCACTTATCTGTTCGAGCAAACACTGGCAAGTGGAGTGATTCCTACAGATTGGAAACGAGGAATAATTTCTCCAATTTACAAAGGTGGAAATTGCTCCGATGTTTCCAACTACCGACCCGTTACTCTGTTACCAGTGATTTCAAAATTACTTGAGCGACTCATTGTTGACGACCTAATGAAACACTTCGAGAATAATCAGTTGCTTTCGAGTAACCAGCATCGATTCAGACGAAATTATTCCTGTTTGTCTAATTTACTGGTAACGCTAGATGATTGGACTAAATCGGTAGATAAAGGACAAGCAATACACGCGTGCTACTTGGATATTTCAAAAGCATTCGATCGTGTTGACCATTCCCTACTACTGCAGAAACTTGAAAGGCTTGGTATCACTGGAAAGTTGCTGAAGTGGCTAAATGACTACCTAACAAATCGCACTAACCAGGTACGTGTTGATGGTGCATTATCCAAACCAATTGCAGCAACTAGCGGAGTTCCCCAAGGCTCAGTCCTTGGTCCGATCCTCTTTCTGGTTTATGTCAATGAAATACCGGAAATTGTTCGATGTAACATTTCGTTATTTGCGGACGACATAAAGATTTGGCGCAGCATTCGTAGTCCGGAAGACTGTCTGCTATATGTGTATTATTTGACAATTATAATAGACCCAAATAAATTACGAAAGTTATTATGCACGTTTTACATATCCTTACATCCTATGGATTAGTACATAAGACCTACGATATTATAAGCAAAGGTGGTAAAGAATCTATTCAGTAAACTTTTCTAATGAAACTTATTGAGAGACCGATACCAGTGAGTTTACCAGTTACCCATTTCGTGGTTGTTGATTTTGCATTCTAAGTTCCAAGGTAGTCACCGTCGGGGCGGTTAAGGGATAATCTCTCAATTCCCAAAATGCTCTAATGGCGAGCGTCTCATATAGCCATCGTTAACCAAGTCCATCTATTATCCTGCATGTGTGGTCCTGTATGGCCGGCGGAACTGCTTCTACTGACAGGAGAAAGGGCAAAGGCGGCTGACAGGCGCATCATACCAGCATTCTTCGTACAGCTGGATCTCGTAAGTCCATGAAAGTGGGCAAGCTAAGGGAAGGAAAACCGTTATCTCAAACCTCCACTGCCTTGCGTCTACATCCGATCAATGAAACATTTTTGGGTGTCAACCTCGAGGAATAACCGGAACCGGAGTCCCGTTAGGCGGTCATAATTTGTATTCAACATTGTCCTGCCAACTCATGTTACGGCAGCGTTGTCCGAGTGTAACAGCCGAACTGATCCTTTCGTTCCAGTGGTGCAGTTGCGAAGGGGCACTTGCTGAGTGGGTAACAGCTAGTTCTTCATATTGAACTGTAATCGCATATATATCAACGCAACCATGGAAGGGACACTTCATTCCGGTTCTAGGGATAATAATACGAAAGCAGCAGATACCGGTTTAAATATAGGGTTCGACTGGCGTAGACCTCAACGCCTGTGGCTGCTTTCGATGGTGAGAAGGATTTCCAGGTCTCCTTGGACAGCTACCGACCGCCTTAAGCTGAGCAGCTTCCGGACAATAAGGCGTGGTCTCTTTATTATCTGCATGGGGATCAGGAATCAATCAACAAGCAGACTGTATTTTTCCTCAACAGCGAACTGAATAAATAGAAAAAGAATGTCATATCTGAAACTGGAAATCTGGAACGTCCGCTCCATGTTTTTTTAGGATTTCATGTCGAATATCAGAGGCGGAAGAAAATTAGCTGTCATTACCAATAAACTAAAAAAACTGGAGATCGACGTGGCTGTGCTGAACGGGACGCGATTACAAAACACTGGTATACTTACAAAAAAGATTACAAAATTTTGGAAAGGAAGGTGTTTTGATGAGCCTCGACTGCATAGAGTTTGGTTTTCCGTGCGAAAGAGCCTACTAAAAGCAGCAGAACCGAGCAGCAGCGGGATCGAACGGATTGTGATACTAAATCTGAGGTGCATTAATGTTACCATTACGCTGGTCAACGTTTATGCTCCGACGCTGTCTGCGACACTTGCTGAAAAAGACGCTTTTCATCACAACCTAGCAATAGTCCTCGAAAAATGCCACATAAAACTGTGTAGCGCTTTTAGATGACTTCAATGTCACAGTTTGTGCAGATTTTGAGTCTTGGCAATAGTGTCTTAGAAGGTTCGGAATAGGTAAAACCAATGAAAATGGACAACGCCTTTTAGAAATTTGCACAAAGTTCAGTCTTTGTGTCAATAACCACTGCAGTGGATCTCTTAGAATCAGCCTCTCTCTAAGCGTTGACATCAGCTTGATCTTATTCTTGTTAGGCACACTAATATAGGAAGCGTAATCCTTACCAGATCACATCAAAGAGCAGACTGTGTCCCTGACCGTTCGCTAGTTTGTTTAAAACTAAAGCTTCCACAGTCTAGATTTCACCGCACCAAATTGTCTGCTAAGCCAAGGATAGCATCGCGTGCCGGAAACGTCTTGTGCGATTATACGCTGTTTTTATTGATTTAATGAAGGCTTTCGACTACGTCAACAGGCATGGTATTTTCAAAATGCTTTATCTGTTAGGCTGCCCCTCAAAACTACTGAAACTCATTATTTCGTTCCACTCAATCATGAAGGGCTCAATCTATTTTAACGGTATCAGATTAGAAGCCTTTTAAATTCACCAAAGTGTCAAACAAGTGTGTGTCCCTGCTCCCACGCTGTTCGTTATTTTCTTTGCTCTGTCTTTGAAGAATGCTTTTAGGACGGGTACAGAAGGCATTTACTTAGATAGACGAAATGATGGCTAGCTTTTAAATATGAATCGGTTGATAGCACAAACTAAAAGCAAGAGAGGTGCTAATACGTGAACAGCTGTTTCGTGATGATGTAAATTTATTGCTCACTCCCAAGAACACTTTCTGTCTATAATTGACTATTTTTCGTCGTCATGCGAACAATTTGGTCTGACAATTAGCATTAGCGAGACCAAAGTACGTGGTCATGGGATAGCATCGCATGTTTAAATAAATAAATAAACAAATAAATATATTTTATTCTTGGAAATCCAAGGCATGTTGACCATGATCAATAGATAAAGATGATGGTATACAGTGCGTGTATACTAAATGATATACTGTACGGCAGTGAAACCTGGACCACTCACGCAAGACAAGAACCGAAGCTGAATGCTTCACATCTACGACACAACCCGCGTATCTTCAACATATTGTGGATAGACAAATTAACTAATGCTGAAGTGCTTTCAAATGCTGGTCTACAGAGCATGTTCACCCTAATACGACAGCAGCGCCTGCGATCGCTTAGCCACGTATACAGAATGGAAAATCTTTCTATTCAGAAAGATCTACTCTATGGTGTTTTGCAATCAAGAAGTCGACCGTTGGGTAGACCGCACTCGCGGTACCAAGAATTTTGCAAAAGAGATATGAAAGCTCCAGGCATTAACTAAACGAGCTAAAAAGAACTTGCTCTTAACCGCCTACTTTGGAGGCATTGTGTAAAGCGTCGTCTGCAAGATCTAGATGCGTAGATAAAACGTTTGGCAGCTGGAAGCAGATTACGCCGCTGGCGCGCATCTGACGCGGATCGACCGAGTTCTGTCTATCGTCGCGAGCGCTGCAAGATAGAATGTTCCTCCCAAATTGAACTGTTAGGTCGTTCGAAATGCCGTTAAAACATGAAAATTCATGCGAATGTGCTGTACACCTATGGTCGACATCGACCGAAGGATGTCAACAACAATAACAAACAGTTCAACTTGTTCAGAGCTCCGCATAATTCAATTCAATTCAATTCAATTCAATTTAATGGTCTGAAAAGCACATAGCTTTACCAAAACCACAGAATAATATGCGAATTACAATAACATAGGTAGTAAAACGGCGTTTGGTTGCCTACTGATTATTTCAGGAATCACGTAAAAATACACAGAGCAGAAATTGTTTTCAACCGGTAAATATGTATAGTTTACTTGGATGCATTGGTTGAAAGCTTTATGATGCAGAATATATTGTTTCAATGTTTGGATTGGTCGACATGAATTTATCCAAGTTGGGTGAATGTGCAACGTTACGGGGTAGGGAGTTCCAAGTAATACATACACGTACAGAATAAAAATCACTTCGACAGTTCAGCCTCGAGTCGGGAATACGTACTGTGTAGTTATGACTCCGGCTTGTTCGTGGTGGTAGTCGTGTGAATAGTTGATTTAGGGGATGGTTGTGGGTATGAAGTATATTGAACATAAGAATCAAGTCGTCTCTAAGACGGCGGTACAGAGAGTCGAAGAGATTGAGGCATGTAATCCGATCTTCGTATTGTTTATGTTTTAAACCACGTACGAGCTTGGTGGTCCGATGATATATTCTCTGCAAGAGGATGATGTCCTTTTGTAGCCAGGGTGACCAAGCCTGAACCGCATACTCCATGGTTGGCCTCAAGTACGTATTAATTATTCGATGAACAGTTTGCTTCGTGAAACTCCCGAACACGCGTTTTAGAAGAAGCAGTACTCGCGACGTCTTTTCATGGACAGCTGTGGCATTATGCGATGGTTCCAACGTGCTGCTCACCCACACACCCAAGTCCTTCTCCTTGTTTGTACTTTCAAGAATATGGGAACCAAGGGTGTAGGAGTACTCGAAATGTCTTCCAACAGTCATTTTCTGACATTGAAAGGTAGTTCATTTCTAACTGACCAGTTCTGTAAGGCATCAAGGTCAAGCTGAAGCTGTCTGCAATCCTCAGTATTACGTACTTGTGTCCACAGCTTGATGTCATCCGCAAATAACAAGATTTTGCTGCGAACAAGTTTCGGTAAGTCGTTTACTTAGATCAGGAAAAGAATTGGTCCAAGCACTGATCTCTGCGGCACCCCACTCGTTACTGCAATGGGTCTTGATAAAGCACCGTCAACCCTTACTGGAATGACACGGTCGTGGAGATAATCCTCAAACCAGGCTAGTAATGAACACTTGATGCCACATTGCTCCATTGCATAGATATCTATTCTGAGAGTTGATGACCCGTTCAAACCAGTTATTAGAATATGCTACATTTTTCTGTTTTTATGCACGATTGTTCTTTAGCTGGCTTATCCCCACGCTCGTAAAGAAAAACTGCATCTTCTTTTTCCAGGCTTGGTTATAACACGATGTTTCCACAATACAATTCGGATAATCTGTTAGCGTCGTGTTCGTCGAAGATTTCAAACGGACAAAAGCGGAAAACGTTTTGGCATTTTTTGCTCCATCTGTGTAGATTTACACAGAAAGAAATTTTAAAAGCTCGATTGGCTCATTAGCCACTCACTGTACTGTGCAAACTGAACTGAACAAAGTTATACATTATGCATTCAAAATACAATGAATTTCGAAGAGAATGCAAAGAAACGAGTATTGATTAATCTCAACATATTTTTGTATTATCACCGCCATTGCTCATATCAAAAAAGAAAAATAGGCGGATTCCGCTTCAATGTGACCTATGCAATTCATTTAATTTAAAATACAATAAATGTACTTTTGAAGGTCGATCTTTAGCCTAAAATAGAAAACATTTTTAAATTGTTGACCAGTGGATATGCGATGGATTAATGTATTGAGGTGGTACATTTGAAGTAAGTTGTTAAAAATTGAAAGCCATTAAAAGCATAAATTTTCTTTGAAAATGAAAATTAGTTTAAATTGTTAGTTATTCGTTATACGCTTATTTCTGCATAACTATCGCTCAATCTATCCTGCGGTTTGTACAAGCTCTTAGCTTCTTATACCGTAATAAACTATTGAACTATTTATCTGCAAGTGCATGCCCCGTTGATTAGTCTAGAATTGCTCATGTATTCCGCTGATTATTACTTATAAAATTATTTCAAATTCTGATTTTTTTAAATTATTTGTCAATAACCTCCCCCACTCATCAAATCTGAATTGTCTACTTTTTGTCAATGATCTGACAGTATAGGGTACAGTAACCTCTTCTGCTGAGAGTACAGTTTTCCACAACGAATTGGATAAATTGCTTTATTAGACGGTAAAATGACAGCCTCCTTTAAACCGACAGAAATGCGCAGTAATGCTTTTGGGGCAAAGCACGCCTGAAGGTGCCTACTTCCTCGGGGATCATCAACTGAAATTTGTAATATTGCACGTGACCTGGGTACAATTGTGACTCGGTCGCTTAAATCCAAGAAGGATACGGACAGAAAAGCTGCTGCCGCGAATCCCGCATGATGAGCTTTTAGACGGTCGTTCTCGGGGATTACTCCACAAATGTTTCGCATTCTTTATTCCACATGCGTGAGACCAGTTTTTGAAAATGGTTTGCCAGCAGCATATCCATAAACTAATAGAGAACGTGACCAGCTGGAAAAAGTGCAAAGTTGGGCTACGAAAAGAGTACAAGGATTGTAATCAATTCCTTATTTGGAGTGAGTTCAACGCCTCAACCTCATGTCGCTCAGTATTCGGCGTGTGCGCTACGATGGGCTGCTAACTCATCGCATATTACTGGGAGTTTATGGTTACGGTCTGTGCGAGTTTTTCCCTCTCGTTGCAGGCTCAAGAACCGTGGCCATGCTCTAAAGCTGCAAAAGCGAAGGACACTACGCCTAACACAAGGATTCACGCTCTCAACAAGAATTGTCAACCGCTGGAATGCGCCTTCGGAATAGGTTATTGCAGTAAGATCTGAGAATCAATTCAATCAACTAGTGGATAATGTACTGCCTGTAATCACGGCGAAGATGTACAACACTGGATAGGATTTCTTCAACTGAGGTTCTCCTGTACTATGTTGCTGATAAAAATAGATGCGGCTTACAAGGGTTTGACCCTCTGTCGTCAATCAAAAAGAAGAGTAAAACTAATCTTGTTTATGCTAATGTTCAATTATTTGAATTTGTAATTGTTTATTTTGCCAGTATCGTCACCGGTATTGAAATATTTCAATATTACCGACCTCCAGAATACAGTAACGCTCATTTCATCTTTACGATAATGTCTTGCACGTAGAAAAATGCGGTAACATTGGTGGTATATTCCATTCTACTAATTAGCAACCTATTTATTGTATGAATCCAAACACATGATTTGGTGCATATTATCGATCTAATCCATTGCATATATGCATCTATTCCATTGGTGTGTTTCAATTTGCTATTGCTAGTTTGAGAAATTTATCGTGAACAATTCGATGCATGAATAACATTATGCGTCCAAAATTTACTTACTGCATTTTCATGTAATTTAGTTTGCATCAAAGTTATACTGAGTAGAAATTTTGATGATCATTGTAGAATATTCATAAATATTTACCTCTCCTGGTTTTGCATTTATTAGCGGTTTTTAACTTGGTAGAATTGTTCTAGCGTTTCTACAGTTTCGTTTGCACAATTTTCGGTGAGGCAAATCATGCAACGTGCATCCGACGGAAGTTAATGCAAATCAGTCAGCTTATTGTGATGAAGTTTGATGCTAGTCTATTGAGCAGTTGATTTACGCGCTTATCACTAAAGTATTGATCTCGCCTATTGGATAGAATAAAATTCGATCTGCAGTTGACTGACAATACCATACTCTAATTTCTGACGAAAGCTTCAGTAGCAAATATAAAGATTCATTCTATGCACAATTTTGACTGAATTTGTTGTTCATATAAAATGAAGAAGGCGCAATTCTAATTTAACTAAACTAAATTTAGGATGCTCGTTTCATATGCAAAGTTAGTCTCCTTAAATTAAATGCCTATCTCCATATCTTGCAAGAGGCTTTCGCTGCACCCATTTGATATTTTTGTTTCTGTAAGTGCTTACGATCCAGCCCAGATAATAGACATGAATGTTGCTCAGGTGTTTGAATGATTTCTATTCAGAGTTTGAAAACTTGCGAGAACCTCTGTCTACGTACGTATTATCGTTATTTGAAGCGCTTTGCTGGATGTTTTTGCTTTTAATTTTGGAATGCTTAAGCTTATGGTAAGTTTTGTGGCTGATGCGTGATTGTGGTGCTGGGGACGCCGCTTTGTACCCAAATTTCCAAGAATATTCATTGAAGCCGACTTATCCTCCAGGAGGAGATAGTCGCACAAAAGTAAAAGTAAAGCAAGTGGTTGATGCACATGAACCACATATTTAGTTCAGGCCAATCGAGGTCAAATTATCTTTCCGGCCCCAACGTCAATTTCTTTGTTAATCCAGTTCTTCATGACACTCGATTGGAAGTTAATCCTATTAAAGCAGCTGGGATTGAGGCCGGAAATGATTGCGTCATATCATTTCAGATCAAAAAGTGGCATTTGGCGAATATCTGGCCAATTATCACATCATTTCTGTTTCATCTGTCCGAAAATAACCTCCTTCGCCTTTCACAGCCACTTGAAAATTGCACCTTATTCGTTTCTGAGGTCAGCCATTCCACAGTCAACTGCGTTCACTCAGGAGTTCCACAACACAAGAGAAGCGCGTTTAATATGCACAAGAAAAATAACAAAAAAACACCCGCCTGTCTTATATGGGCAAATAAAACAACCACAACGAACCTAAAACATATCTGTCCCGGTTGTCACTTCGCTCTCGTGCCAACAGTTACACTTCAAGCCCTGGCCACGATGGGCTTGTTCTGATTAATCGCGCCTTTACAAAACACTGCGTTGTACCGACTTCGAGGATTTGTATATCGATCTATAATCGCTGACATTTTCAAGATGATCCTGTTTTTAAACAGGCTGTTTCTTTGCCTTTTCTCATGCATCCCTTTTGAAATCCGAAATCTCGACGTTTTGCAATTGTTCTCGTTAGTCTTGTGAGCAATTTCTGCTCTTATGTTTTCCCGAACGATGGTGATCCTCGTATTTATCGTTAAATTATGATTGGCAATCTTAGATAGTACACTTCACGCCATTACAATATGTTGCTGTGCGGTTTAGATTTTTGGCCTTTCTGTGTTTTCTCATTTATCTTCATTCTTTTATTTGATTTCGTTTCGGATTGCGTGACAAAGTCATGTGAAACCACGTTTTCATTGATGCTTTTATTCTGATAAATTATAACGTATTGGCATTGCCACGAAAGTGCTTCTTCCTTATTTCCAATTATTAAAAATTGGACGAACGTTTCAATCAAGTTTATTTATCGCAATTCCTAGATGCCTGACACTTTTTAAAATTTGTCAACACTTTCCAACCGTTGTTTTTCAGAATTTATTGCTTCAATAATGTCTGCCATGTAAGTTGATTTCGCTCATCCGTCATTTCTCCAAGCGCTGAAAATATTTCCACTTTTCTTGATGGGAAGAGCTCGAATGAGGAATGTTATTTAAATACGCAATTCTCGTCTCAGACAGGTATGTTAAAAATGACGTGTTCATATTTCAGCAGTGCAAACCATTTATAAACTGCTAAATCCATTGAGGAATGACAAAAAACGGGATCTACATATTTTTTATTATTATGAATGGAAATTATTAACCGTGCTAGCTAAACAATGCTCTGCCTCATTAGAGACTGCGGACCAATCAAACATTGATGGTAATTTTTTAATGATTCTTCATTTCTCTGAAGTGTTTCTCGGTGGTGCTTGTAATCCAACGACTTGGCGCCAAGAAATAGCTATACCGCTATTATCTAGCTGGGGATTATCATTTTATAATCCGGTGAGTTTGTGATCAATATTAATTATTTGTTTCAATGAAATAATAATTATCGTAAATGAATGACGAGATTTAGTCAGTGTCATATTATATTATTTTTATATTGCGCAATATCAAGCGGTCCAACAAATGTTATAGAAAATCGTAATTAGCATTAATCTATTGCGGTTTCCACATTCTCGTAACCTACACAACACAACCGGTTTCAGGCTGTTTACCGCCATCAGGTGGGATAATAAAATCAGTTAAAGTGAACCTTAAATCACTTTGTGATTCTGTCTTTGAACAACGATGTTCCTAATAAGCATCTTTATAATTTAGGCAGATTTTTCTCCTCGTCTTTATCAACTTATTTGATTATCATTCGCATCAACGCACGGCAATATCTATCCATAAAGAATTGTGTAGCGATTTTGGGTAACGTTTCACTTCTGACACAGAAGCTTCGCCAGACCAAGGGCGATAGTCAGGACAGGGAACATGATTAAGTTGTAGTCTACCCCCACCACTTATTTGACCTTACTGCTAAACAGCCTATAGTACGCCTACGCGGTGTCACGTCTCGTAGGAATGACCAGGATCAATGATAGATTTTCATACTAGTGTGTATCCACATCAATCTAATATAAGTGAACACGGTCAAGGTCAGTTGACACAGCGGCCCACATGCGTAAAAGTACATTACTTAGAATCTTGAACCAGGCGACCATACGCGTAACTTATAAGAAAGGGATAACTATCCGTTCAGTTCTGGTGCACCTCAAGGATTAGACACCTTTGTCTAGCGTTACGAACAGCATCCACTAAATCAACTGTAAGGACTGTTCGGGTGTTTACATAGGGCAGACCACCAGGGAAATTCACACTAAAATTGAATAACACCGAAAGCGCGTCCGGAGACAGCCTCGGGGTGCAATCCCTTATTCGTGATTCCGCCTTGGCGGATCACGTTATAGATACGGCCACAGCGTCGATCTAGACATTGTAGAAATACTAAGACGCAGTATTAAACCGTATTTTTTTACACAATCATTTAAAAACGAAAAGTGCCACCCTATTATTAAACCGTATATAGAACGCCTACATGCGGTGGTGGTCGAAATTGCCTAAGCGGTCAATAAGGTGGATGGAGCAGAAATCTCCACAATATGGCGCTCGGCACTGATGCGGCGGTAAATAATTGTTATTCACCTTACGCCTACTAGTTAATTAGATTTTTGTTTTTCTTCAAAAAATAGCGTAACCTTAGCCCCGTTAGTGATGTACTTTTACTCATGTTGGCCGCTGTGTCAACTGACCTTGACCGTGTTCACTTGTACTAGATTGATTTGGATACACTAGTAAGAAAATCGACCACTGATCCTAGTCATTCCTACGACACGTGACACAGCATAGGCGTACTATAGGCTGTTTAGCGGCAAGGTCAAATCAGTGGTGGTGGGTTGACTGCTACTTAATCATGTTCCTTGTCCTGTCTATCACCCTTGATTTGACGATGTTCCTGTGTCAGAAGTGAAACGTTACCCAAAAACTGCTCTCTAACCGATTGCACTCAAAGTTCTTTGCATTATAAATAGACGATCGGTCCCAAACATATTTCAATCGGTTGCATAGTGCACCCTGTTAAATCAGGTCAATCATGGTCTATTCGCGTTTCCTGTCTCAATGTATACTAAGTTGTGGCCACAAGCTTTGAAAACATACGATCCAACATAAACCACGTCTCCCTCTCCTTTTCATTTCCACTTGTCTGCATCACTATTCACCTCTGAGCCAGAAATGTGCGACGTTAATTACTTTTACCCATGAGTTTCACAAAACAATAAAATACCAATTGATCGAGCCTTCATCGCGCAAATAAAAACAAACTCGACACGCCAAACTTTTATAGACAAATTTCGTTGCCACAACAAAGTTCTCAGTCTCTCTGTGCCGGCTGTCGTTTCAACTTTATTTCTCGGTCAATTTCGTGTCACACGGTTTCTTTTAAGCCACAATGGGCTCGTTGGATCGTCCTCGATGAATGGTCTGTTGTTCGATAGTTGTTCTCAGACAGTTTGTCCGCATCCCGAATTTCTGTAGGCTAGTGATTGTTGCCGTCGGACTTACTTTTACTTTACTTTTGTGCGACTATCTCCTCCTGGAGGATGAGTCGGCTTCAATGAAGATTCTTAAGAATTTGGACACAAAGCGGCGTCCCCAGAACCACTCGGCGTTTGTTCGAGTCAGCTCCTCTAGCCTTTGCACAACCAAGTACGACCTGCAAGGCAGCAGGGAGTTGCCAGAAAGAGGTGGTGTGCACCAACTAGCCGTTCCAGATTTTTCCTCAGGGTTTTCTCCCGAAGCCTTTCCGGCGATCGGGTATCCCGCAAGGCAGCGGAGGTTTAAAATCAGGGTTTTCCTTCCCTTAGATGAAATGCCCTCCCGGGCTAACGAGCTCCATCTGCCCGAAACAAACTGGTTTTCATGCGCCAGTCATTCGCCCTCGCCCCTTCTCCTGATGGTAGAAGCAGTTCCGCCGGGCTCGGGGAGCCACTCGTGCAGGCCAGAAGCTGGACTTGGTTGTCAGAGGCTATTTGAGACGCGCGTCATATGGGAGCATTTTACAAACAGTGGGAGCTTATCCCCACTGTCACCCCGGCTATGACAACTTTTGGATTTAGGTTGTAGGTAATTAATGTCGATTATGTCTTGGTTCATTCCTGAGGTCAACCTGTCCAACGCTAATCGAGTCCACCCACGAATCCCGCAACACAAGAGAAGCCGATTGTTCCAAGGCGTTTATTACGCACAAGACAAATAATGAAACACACGCTTATCTTATTTAAACAAACAAACAATCACAACGCGGTGGTCCTCAACATGACTGTCTCGGTTGTTACTTCGATCTGATTTGTCAGTCGATTTCATGCCAACCGGGAATCTTCAAGCCATCGCCATGCAGGTCGTGTTTGACCGATATTGACGAATTGCAAATCGTTCGATCGCGCCTGACGTTCTCCATCTTCTCATGATCACGAAGGTGTTGTCGCTCGAACCTTTATAATGCAACCCTTTCGAAAACACAAATCATTACGAGTTCGAAATTGTCATCGTCGGACTTATCGGCGCTTCTTGCTCTTGTGTTGAGTCGGACGGTAGAGTTCTGTAAATCATGCGAAAGCTCGTGGTTAGCACTCATCTCTAATGCACATCGCACCTTCACACTACGTTTTTTATCCTTTTCGTTGAGCAATCACCGTCACTATATCAACCAGTTTTTTTATCTTTCAGCAAGTTTCGAGTTGGCGGGATTCGCTTGTTGAGCTTGAAGAATCGGCCAAGCGAAGCTCTCGCGTTTTGTTGTTCGTTTTTGATTTATGGCGAACACGTTCAATTGCTAGTTTTGTGGAGGTTGCATATCTGGTAGCCTCGAACGCCAACGTCGTCGTCGTGCTGATCGACTCCACCGGCGGGTCAACGCCAGTGATTGGGGGAGAAATGATCACGGAGAGGTAAAACGGTTTGCATTATAATATATTATATTATATTATATATAATTGTTCATTAAATACGAAGTAGTTCATGCGTAGGCATATCGATACACCGTTAATAACTTGCTGGACACTGAAGTTTGTGCGATCTGACAAACTGGCATCAGATTCCAAGGCCCGTCTAGCTAGTTGTAACGCACTTCGGATAAGTGTACCCCAACCTTGTCTAACTAGTCGCTTATGTTCAATATTACCGTTTCTTTACCGTTACTCAAAGCACTAATATGCTGGTTGCTAGAATGCTTTTTTGTATTTTAGGTAGGCCGTAGAACCTAGGAGTTAGAGTAGACTTACGATACAGGTTATAACACAAGCCCTTTCCCAAACTCTTCTTAACGCCACGCAATTACCCAGAGACTACCGTTTTGCTGTTATTCATTACATTTTACAATTATCTATCTGAAGATATGGGCCTTCGGATAAGTGTACCCCAACCTTGTCTAACTAGTCGCTTATGTTCAATATTACCGTTTCTTTACCGTTACTCAAAGCACTAATATGCTGGTTGCTAGAATGCTTTTTTGTATTTTAGGTAGGCCGTAGAACCTAGGAGTTAGAGTAGACTTACGATACAGGTTATAACACAAGCCCTTTCCCAAACTCTTCTTAACGCCACGCAATTACCTAGAGACTACCGTTTGCTGTTATTCATTACATTTTACCATTATCTATCCGTTCATAAGGGCCCTCGGATAAGTGTACCCCAACCTTATCTAAATGGTCGCATTTGTTCAAAATTACAGTTACTTTACCGTTACTCAAAGCATCAAATTGCTGGTTGCCAGAATGCCTTTATGTATTTTAGGTAGGCCGTAGAACCTAGGAGTTAGAGTAGATTTGCGATACAGGATATACCACAAGCCCTTTCCCAAACTCTCCTTAACGCCACGCAAATTGCTAGAGACTACCTTTTGCTGTTATTCATTACATTTTTCATTTTACCATCATCTATCCGTTAATAAGGGCACTTGGTTAAGTGTACCCCAACCTTGTCTAAATAGTCGCTTATGTTCAATATTACCGTTACTTTACCGTTATTCAAAGCACTAATTTGCTGGTTGCTAGAATGCCTTCATGTATTTTATGTAGGCCGTACAACCTAGGAGTTAGAGTAGACTTGCGAAACAGGTTATACCACAAGCCCATTCGCAAACTCTCCTTAACGCCACGCAAATTGCTAGGGACTACCGTTTTGCTGTTATTCATTTCCCTTTTCATTTTACCATTATCTATCCGTTTATAAGGGCCTTCGGATAAGTGTACCCCAACCTTGTCTAAATGGTCGCTTTTGTTCAAAATTACCGTTACTTTACCGTTACTCATAGCACTAAATTGCTGGTTGCTGGATGACGACTCATTAGATTTATCTGATGAACGTTTCTTATAAAACTGTAATAACTTGTTGAACTTACGTTTCTGTCTTCCTCCTATTCGCTCCGTTTGTGTGGTTAAAACCTCCGTGTCTCCTTCACAATTTCTGTAGAAATCCTCTTCGGATAATTCAATTCGCAGTTCCGGCATGATTCTCGAGGCTTTCGATCTAGCGGCCAATAGGGTTTCATTGACCCGATGGATCCTTTGTTTCAAAAACACTTTGGATGAGCTCGCGCCCGCCTTTTTCGATTTGCGAGAATTATCCGGAGGTTTTACCACCACATCCCCTGCTATTGCGCCGAGCTGCTTGCAACGAAGATTGAAGATGCGCTGGTTCACCCATCTGGCTTCATATTCCGCTTTTCTCACCAACTCACTGGCTAATTTTCGAACACGGGGCTTGTAGGAGTCAGCAATCGATTGGAATATATTTTACACTCCAATTTCTTTGCATTATGAATACACGATTGGTCCCAAGCATATTCCAATCGGTCCTAGAGAATGAAATTTAGACGCGTCTAGATGGGCTGCATTCCTGTATAAAACAGAATGAACTCATAAAAATCGTCTTGAAAGCACGATGGCTACTACCGAAGAAACTATAAAAAATCCATTATCAACAAACAGGGCAACATTTGCCCAGACAACCACGCAGATGGTGACTAAACGGTACGTGTTTTTCAGGATGAGTGACTATTCAACTTGAAGGACCCAGCAAAACCGTATCTTAAAAGGCCGACCCAAAACTGCGGGCATAAACCTTCATGTTAATTTTACCTACGCTTCACAGGAAACGCTCTACGGAGCTAAGCCAAAAATGAATGGCATTACCTTTTAGGAATAACGCTGCAATCTGCGGAGGACTTCGAAAACCTACATACAAATGCTTACCTTCTAAGAGTTGTTACAGTGTCTACATGCCGTATCCATACAGATCAACTATGATGGGAGCAAATGTCGTCGAAACAATCTCGAGAAGAATATTATCCAAAGGTTTTGTACATGTAAGCGTTCTCGAAGTTGCTGCTGAATTACCTTTATCAGAAGTAGTCATGTGTTATACGTGCTCCAATATGATACACACTAATTGCGATAAATTTTTGACTAAAGAGGCAGTTGTCTTTATGAATAATGCTGAAATTACAGGTGATTGTTATGTGTTCAGCGTCTGTAGAACAAAACCGTAAAACGGCGCCGAGTCCAATGTATCACAATCAGAAACCTAGAAAATCGAATCATGTACGTAGATACGTGTTCCCATAATTTCGAGGAAACATAGAATTCGATAGTAAATGCAACGCACCTAAACCCAACGATACATTACGTAGCTCATAAGAGGCTTCGATACGTCAAGAGAATTTGTTTAATAGATCATCAAAATGTGTCTCCTCGCTATCTCTCTCTGATTGATAAACCATTCTGTAATTTACCGTTCGGTCAGTGACACCGAATTCATTGGAAACGTCTTGCGCATCACAGCCTCCATGCATCAATCAGCTCGATAACTACAAAGAAATATTGATCTCCTATGTATTTACAGCCTCGACAGTTTACAAGGTTAACAGCGAAACCCGTTCCTAATGATATGATTATTTTTACCAATCCTCAAGCTGTCAGAACATTTTGCACTGTTAACGTTTTATAAAATTCAGGAATTTAATATTTGAAACTTACGTTTACTCATGAGTAACAAGTTATCGGCATAATTGTTTAAATTATCCTGGACACGGTGCCACGGAATAAGCTAAACGTGGACAATCAATGTTATGAAACGAGGATGTTTCAAGAGACTTTATGTAGTGGCTTTGCTAGAAATTTATGTTAGAGACGGAAATTTTGAACTATGTGCATTCTTTCAAAAGGCGTTTTCTTATTTTATTTATTCTACCAACTGTAAAACTTTCTAGACAATTTGGCCAAGACTCGTAATCTGCAATCTCACAAACATTTCCTCAATTACTGTATACACTTTTTATTAGCATGGTTTTGGTGACTGTTGTGAGATTATTTCGCATAACAGCATGTGCGACACTGCATTGAGGGCTGTATGTCAAAAACCATCAATGTCACCAGCGGCCTCCATCAAGTTTCAATGCCCTGGCCTATCCTTTTTTGTTATACATGATGTTTCCCAAGTATTACCATGCAAGATGGCACGTTTTGCTAATGCCAGAAAAATAATGAAGGAAATCTGATCCACTGAATATTGTTCGATGTTGAAAGAGGATTTGGATTATCAGTATATCTGGTCTCAACATAATGTGATACCTTTCAACAAAAGTAAATGTAAAATGTTTCAACTTGGCCGGCAATACGAGCACACATATAATCTTAACCATAGAAACCTTACATGGAGAACTACTAAGAAAGATCATTGGTATCTGGATTACTAATAATCTGAAACCAAATAGCCATTGCTAGAATGTCTTCAACAGGGCATGTGGTATCTTGGGAATGCTGAAGGGAATAGTTGGATGGTTCTCCCAAAAAGGCTTCAACGCATTACTGAATTAATTACTAAATTACTTACTTACATCCATCCAACGATAGAGTACATGATCCCACCGTGGCTGTGAAAAGCCTTTGGATTGCTAGATAGAATGAACCAAAGAGACATGAAGCTAGTTGACGGGATGCAGCACATCCCATATCAAGAGCGAATGGCCATGCTGGGATTGGCTGATTTCAATCAAGCCGTAATGAGGCGACAGCTGACCACAATTTGTTCTTCTTTCTCCGTCGATGAGTAGGAGGAACCACGATTCTAACATACAAAATGTATTCGATATATCAAATCATCTCATACAAGGATGATCAGAAAGATGAACGAGAATACACTACTATTGAACTGTAAAATGTGATTGTATACTGTCCGTGTTTGTTTAACTTGGAACACTTCAACATCTACCGTTACACACTCAATTTAGATTGAAAAGTGCTGCACCAGTAGTCAATTAAATAAAATATGTTTCAACATTCGCAAGTGCAGAATTTTGCAATTTGGGAACCCATTTCCGTTCTCATATGAACTTGGCAGTCACACGATTGAGTGGTACGTATCATGGAAATATCTTGGCATCTGGATGACCGGATACGTGAAAAAATATCAGTCGTGAATGTGGAATGATTAAAGCCATTGAATTATTTTTGTCCGAGTAAGGACCAAGGGGTTAAGTAGATGTTTAACGAGATGATTTTTAGGGCGGGCTGACAAATTCGTGGTAAATCGGATGACGAAATATTCCTACAACTCGTCACTTTCCGTCAACCACAAACAACACAACACAGCCAACCCTGCACGTATCGATGTTTTGCTCCGATTTGTACATTTAGTTCGCCCAGTTAACATGACACGATCTGATGTTTGCGAAACATGCGTCGTCAGCAAGACAGTCGACAGTGGTAAGGTCAAATCTGTCGCGTGTCGCAACTGGTCCTACACGTGTCATGCAATATGTGACAAATCATTGAGGTTACATAAAGGATGGTATCCCCAGCATCTACTGCTCGAGGCCAATCGTCAAGGGTAAGTAGAAGGTTAGTAAGGCAGGAGTATCCTTTTCCAAAACTGTGTTGCGCTTCCCGAAATAGCTTATTTACTTTAATGTATTTGCTCACTTTGTTCGACACTATCCTTTCCAACACCTTGCACACGGCGGAAAACAGGGTAACAGGCTTGTAATTTGCGGGCTGTGAAATCCGGGAGATTATATCGGATTTCCATTCCATCTGTTTGACCAGCGATTAGCAGAATAACTGAGACAGAATTCCGCATGGAAATTGTGCAAAATGCTTGAGTATATTGGGCGTAATTTTATCATAACCAGATAAATATAAGCGTAATTTTAGTGCAATCGTTTAGAGTAGTTTTTTGGTAACGTATCAGTTCTGACACAGAAGCTTCGTAAGATCAAGGGTGATAGTCAATACAGGAAACATGATTAAGTAGTAGTTAACCCACCATCACTTATTTTACCTTACCGCTAAACAGCCTATAGTACGCCTACAGTGTGTCACGTCTCTTAGGAATGACCATAATCATTCGCCAGTATGGAACTGAAGTCTGCTTTGATGAGCGGTAGTTTATCGTAGTACAGCATTTGTATTGATAGGTTTCCAATAGACAAATTTTTATTTTCACTTCTTTATTTTGTGCTAAACATTCCAAAAATGGAAGAGTGCCCGTGCAGGATTCCACTTCCTTTTTGACCGTAATACATGGGTCTATTTCATTTAAATAGTTGGAGAAGGCCTACAACTGATCTCCCTGATAATAACAAATATGTCATCAACATAGCGCCACCATAAGTGTGCCGCATATATCCCGATGTACCATGGTGGGAAAGGAAGGGCAGCTTGAACGACAGGGAACAAATGGTATCGCGAAGTATAGTTCTACTTGGTGTACCAGAAAATACTTCTAAAGCATCGAATCAGGAAACGGTAGAGCACGACGTCAAACAATGGCGCTACATTGCGTGTTCTCTCGATATTTCTAATGCCGTTGTTGTGGACACTTTTCGAGTTCCTTTTTCGCCAAAATACAAGGGGGATGGACCGAAACCTCTGAAGATTACGTTCTTGACCAGCGCTATGGCTGAAATAGTAAGGTCGGAATGGACAAAAAAGAAACGAACACTACCCAAGGATGTTAGACTTAGCCCACCCAAACCAATGAGTGAGACACACTCGCGGATGGGGGCGGTAGACGGTAGCGTTCCCACCGAAACGGAAGCAATCAATACATCAAAAAACGTAGTGGGTCCGGCTCAAACCGAGTCGGACTGAGTACATCATGGTCCGGCTCTCAAGGGGTCGGACATACAAACATCATCCGCATAGGCTCGCTACACACGAAAACCACTGTTAAATGCCTATACACAAATGCACAGTGCTTGCGGAACAAAATCGCCGAATTGTCTCACTTTAACGCTCAGTTTTCTGCTGACATCATTGCTGTTACCGAAACATGGTTTTACGATCAGGTGAACGATTGCGAGCTGGCACTTCCCAACATGATCCTACTTCGACGAGACCGCTCGAGATCAGGTGGTGGAGTTGCTTTGTATTATAACGAACGTCTTCAATGCACAGCTGTACCTGACACAAGGTTTGAGCTAGAGGACACCATGTGGTGTAGCCTTCGCTTGGAAACTGGAGAGAACTGTATAATTGGTGTGATCTACCGCTCGCCCAACTCTTCCGATGCCCAAAATGAAACGTTGTTACAAATGATGCGCAATGCTGGAAATCTTAGAGGATGGGTGATTTTAACCTCCCACATCTCTACACCAAAAGTGTGCATACTCAGCAATCCCTTGAGTACAAATTCCGTGAGATTATCACTTTCACTCCCCTATACAACCATGTCCATTCATTCACTCGACAAAGGGGCCTCAATGAATCGTCAATTCTAGATCTGGTTTTAACCTCCGAAGCAACAGCAGTGGAGTCAGTGCAGTATCATAGTCCTTTGGGGCTAAGTGACCATCTTGTGTTGTCCTTCGAATTCGTGTGCAACGCCAGAAGGGCGTCGGGCGACGTTAAGTTCATCAGGAGAGTCGATTACTTCGGCCTTCGCGGTGCCATTACGATTATGGAGGAAAAACATCTCGATCTTACGAATGCAGATACTCATTGTTCTAGTCTGTTAAGTTATATCGGTACAAAACTAGACGACAATTCTACCTGTGTTCCCAAAAGGAAATCAAGAACATTTTGCTTCAAACTTCGAAGCCGCACTCGGAAGTGGATAGCCATGCGAAATTCCGCATGGGCTGCACACAAAATAATACGAACAGACGCATCCTGGGAACACTTTCGTAGTTTTCGTAACAAGGTGACGTCCCTAATTCGAGAAGACAAGCAATATCACCATTGGAAGCTGATCGACCAGATGGAACGACATCCTAAGTTGCTGTACACCATCGTAAACACCGCGACCAAGGTTAAGCCAGGTGTATTTCCTATCCAGACAGAGAACGGACTGACTGATAATGTCAAGGATACAGCTGATGCCCTAATATCATTTTATGCGCAAGTATTTTATCCAAAGAACGTGTCAACGCTGACGTCTTTGCCGCACCCACTACAAGTCGAATGCCTTAGCAACATCGAGGTAAATCCTACGGTTGTGCGAAAGCATCTACGCCGGCTGAACGTTCGCAAATCACCAGGAGAGGATGGAATAACACCCGCTGTTCTGAAGTCATGCGAGCTGGAGCTTTGTGGCCCACTAAGTGGTCTATTCAGGCACTCATTGAATACGGGAACCGTACCAACTCAATGGAAAACCGGTGTTATCACACCAATCTACAAAGGGGGCAGTCGTTCTGATCCGGCGAATTACCGCCCCGTGACGCTTCTTTCAGCGGTTTCTAAAATTTTGGAACGCCTGGTGTGTGAACGACTTGTTGAACATCTCGAGAACCATCAGCTAATAACTTTCACACAACACGGATTTAGGAAAACATATTCATGCCTGTCTAACTTGCTCACGACTCTAAATGACTGGACGCAAGCACTAGACCAAGGGGGTTCCGTCCATGCCGGTTACTTAGATATATCTAAAGCATTCGACAGAGTGAATCACTCCTTACTGCTTCAGAAACTGCAGAATGTTGGCGTCACCGGAAACCTACTAACATGGTTCACAAGTTACCTATCTGGACGCAAAGTAAAAGTCAAAATAGATTATGAAACTTCTCGAACAATTGAAGCCACGAGCGGAGTCCCTCAGGGTTAGGTTCTCGGTCCGATACTGTTTCTCATATTTATAAACGATCTACCGAACTTACTAGCATGTAAGCTTGTTTTATTCGCAGACGATGTAAAAATCTTGACGAAGGTCAACTCTATCGAGGACTGTCAAGTTCTGCAAGGAGATTTGAATAAGCTGCACCAGTGGTCAATCCAAAACAAACTGCCATTTAATTTCCGCAAGTGCAAAATGTTGCAAGTCGGAAAACCCTTTCCCTTTCCCTATACACTTGGCAGCCACCCGCTTGAATGGAGTACATCACAAAAAGATCTCGGAATCTTGGTGTCTGGCACTTTGAAGAACAGCCCACAGTGCGAAGCCGTCTACAAGCGTGCGTGCAGCTTGCTAGGTTTGCTGAAACGCATTTTCGGACGTTTCCCACCACACTCACTCGCGAAATTACTAAACACTTACATACATCCTGTCGTTGACTACGCTGTACAAGCTTGGACGCCATGGATGGAAAAAAACATCTCGCTCCTCGAACGAATTTATCACAAGGCAACCAAAATGGTTACCGGATTGAATAATTTACCCTTTGAGCAGCGACTGACCAGACTTGGACTGTGCACCCTCGAGCGCAGACGTATCCTACACGACCTCACTCTGACATATCGAATCATTTACGCGAAATCCCACCCTCTCAAACACCTCTTCAAGTTTCGTTCTGTTGTCCCCACACGCAGCCACCCTTTGATTCTTCAAATCCCACACTCACGATTGAATTGTCGTCGTCACTTCTTCGCTGTTCGTGTATGCTTCTTGTGGAATAGCTTGCCGACAGATATTGTTACCTCAACGAACGAGCACATCTTTAAACAAAGGTTACGAAACCTTATGTTGGGAACTACTGCGTTGGCCCCTACATATTGATGTCTATATTTTTTAACGCACGGAACTACCGTCCATCCCTCAGTCTGTGTCGCCATTGAGGATTATTTTTGCTCCACCTATGAAGAAAACGGAGATGATCATACAAGTAACGATTTTTTTATAAATTTTTTATACGTATATCCTATGGTACTGTACAGCAATTTGCTTTTTTTAACCATAAATCTTGAATCTTGAATCTTGTATTATTGAGGGCTGTTTTCTTGAAATATTCTATATACATGTTTGCAAGTACTGGACATATCGGTTAGCCCATTGCCAACCCTTCTTTGTGTCTATACAATTGCTCATCAAATACGAAGTGGTTCATGCATAGGCAGATCTATAAAACGTTGATAATTTGCTGGACGCTGAATTCTGTGCGACCTGACAAACTGGCATCAGATAGAGAGCGAAGAGAAGAGAAGAAGTAGAAGAGAATTGGTAAATGCACGTGCGTACAGGTAAAGCACCACAAACTAAACTCAAATGCCGGTAAAATAATTATTGCGTGTTTAGTTCTTGTCCTACAAACATTTGCTGTTTAATTACTAATAAGAATGATTTTTTTGAACAGCTACTCACACAGGATATTATTCTTTACTCTTGTTCCATTGCGAAAATAGAACCAGCTTAATATCTGTGAGAAGCCAAAGAGTTACACAAAGCAATCACGCTTATTTCCGCACGTATCGCATGATACTGACCTTTTCTATTGGAATGTTATTCACCATCTTGCCGCAAAATAAAATTCCAGTTTAGGTAACATTTTGCACAAAAACAACGAGAACAATGGTTTTTGCTATCACAACATTTTTGCGTGCAGATTTGCACCTCGCTATTCAGCAAACCTGAGTTTCTCACACGTTCACATCCATCTCTGTTTACGCTCTTTAGTGCGTTCAGCACCAGAAAGGTTATAGCGCCGCCGGTGAAAAATTTCAATAAAAATTTGTGAAAACCTTTGGGAACTCACAAGTGATTGTGTAGTGTTAGAGGCTGAAACAGAAGCGTCCTGTATAATCACGCTACATCTTTTATCTCGCATCAATGCATTTTTCATCTGCAGTTGCACAAATCGTAATTTAGGTTCCAATTCATTACTGCGACTATAGGCTGAGATCACAAGATGTTTTGCTTTCCAATGTCGTATATGAAAAACATCTACTTCGCAAGAGCTTGATTACAACCAATGGACAATGGACAACCAAAGACGGGAGTTCTCGCCAGCGAGCAATAATGATATTATGATCAATATTTACGCCACAATGCACATTGATATCCTTTATGGTCAAAGGATTTATTGATCAGAAATAACGCAATTTTGTACAGACGCATATAAACCCTTCTACATATCTGCGATTTAACTTTCAAAAATAGCCATGCTACATAATTTTGCTTTCGTTATTCATGAACACTAACCCTGGCCATACCTGTCACAAACACTTGTCCTTGTATGTAGCCTTTTATCTTACCGGTACAGAAGAAGAAGAATGACTTTATTCGTGTTCACGAATTTTCAGCAATGTAAAAACAACACTACCTCTCGCAATAGCTCATTCCAAAACTAAATCTGATTCCATAATAATAAACATATGACAGCGAAAATTATTTTGTCTTTTTCTTTTTGATACAATCTGAGGTAGCAATTCCCGTATGAGCGTCATCACTGAAACGATAGATTCACCAAAACAGTGAGTCTCGGGGGAGACAACAAGAACGGCTTACCACTCTGATTGCAAATTCTGGCGGCAATGCATACCATGCATTGACCACCCGAATGGACAACGTGACTTTCGCCCGAGCCGCAGTGTCCTCAGGTTTTAAGCTTGATGGCTATGACAACGAGTACTTCTAGATTCTGTTGTAATTCGAACCCTAACATCAAAGACGAATCCGGTGGGTAAAATCGAGATTCAAGCGTCGAGGTCAATTCTCCAGTTGATAAAGACGCAACTTGTCAAGACGATCCTCACAGGTTAGCAAACGGAAAATTTGGACCGGCTTTGTTGTTTTGTTGTTTTCTCTAGATTTGCATTCTCTTCTTTTGGTAGACCATATTCAAGACAATGATTGATTTGCTAGCTATAGATTATCTTCAGTATATCAGGACTAAACTATGAAAAAGGCAGCCGAATTACATATTACATTCGATTAGCGGCGTGGGTATTCGGAATTTTTCGGCATTGTTCTTCAACCAGTCCGACACATGTATCCCCAGTTATGTTTCACAATGTACAGACTTGATTGAAGCAACATCAAGAAAGCACATTTTCATCGCTGACCAAGGTTTCACGTGCATAGCTATACACTTCGCTGGATTTATTGGTAGTTTTCAGCGAATAAACGAGACTTGTAACAGTAATTCCACTTAACATATCGTTAGATAGACTAATTGAGCAAATTCACAGGAAATTAATCCTAATGAACGCATAATGAACGCGACAAAAATACCATTATTGCCGCACACAGAGACCACTACCGAAAATTCAACATAGAATTTGTCACATTCGAGCAGGCCGACATTTGCCCAGATAACTGCGCAAAATCTGACCAAAACTAAAAAGGATTCATCAGCGTTGCACACATGTCGCGGATTTCAGAAAGAAATCCACATAGCCACCGTCAGAAACAAGGACTCAAACTGTAAGCCAAAACCCACACGTATAAACCTCAGTGTGATATGTACCAACGTGACCGAGTCACAGGAAACGCTTTTCGGAGCCAAACAGAAGCAAGACTTTGTGGAGTGGCATAATCTTTGTAGTCAGATGAAACTGTCCCCAGTTACCCTCTCATCATTTGTTCGGCTACACCGCCACATGAATTCCCCCCCGAAAAAATGATCCAAGTCTTTTAAAAGTAACGTTGAAATCAGCTGAGGATGTGGAAAACGTACTTTTAAATGCTCACAAGCTTAGAGATGTTTCAAGTTCTACAACTCATATCCTTCCGGATCTACCATGGTGGGAGCGAAGGACGATCCTTCTCAAAAGTTTGATCACGATCACAAACAATGGAAATACTTAGCTGAAAAGATCGGCGTTAAAACATCCATACTTGTAAGCACTTTTAGGATGCCGATGTCTACAAACTATAAAGGGTAAGGTCCTAGCCCTCTGAAGCTAACCTTTTTGACAACCGAAATGACCGATAATGTCAAACGCGAATGGAAGTCAAACAGAAGATATCTACCCCAAAACGTAAAGTTAAGCTTGCCCAGGATCAAAACCGAAATTCAGCAAACGGATAGTACTGATCAACCTACGCCAAGTGTCACAGTTCAATTGGAATCTCATGCGCCACTTCAAAAAAACGTGAGCATTCCGGCTCTGACAGAGTCGGACCCCCAATAGCCTCTCATGATATGAACACTACAAAATTTATTGATTGTTTATATACAAACACACAAAGTCTCTCTAGCAAATTGCTGAACCAAACAGCTTACACCCCGTCATTAACAATAACTTCGGTTTACACCCTGTCATTACTCGGTGATGTAATTTACCCACCATCTTTGACACGTAATCAAATTACCTGCTCAAATGAACCGTCTTTGCTGTCAACATCGCCTGTCAAATTTTTGTATACGAATGCCCAATGCTTGACAAACAAACTACACGAATTGACTGAACTAACTACCAAACACTCGCCAGACGTGATTGCTGTAACTAAGACATGGTTTCATCCAACTTTAACAGACAATGGAGTTGCCATTGAAGGTATGTCTCTACTTCGTCGCGATCGCCTGACTCGAGGAGGTGGTGTTGCGCTTTACCACATTCTGAGACTGCTCTGCCAAGAGATCACTGATGACGATTTACAACTGCAAGACACATTATGGTGTTCGCTGAATGTAACAGCAGGGGAAAAATGCATAGTGGTTGTGATTTACCGTTCGCCCTCAGCCGACGAAGCCTACAATTCAGCATTACTTGCAAATATACACTTAACGGCTACCAGATACCGCGGCAGAATTCTGCTGATCGGAGACTTTAATCTGCCGAACTTTAAGGGAAATTCAGTTCATCCAGAAAATTCCTTAAATACTTTATATCAATAGTTGCTGGAATAAATTCCACTCTACAACCATATTTTCAACAATACCCGATTTCGTGGTACTGATACGCCGTCTGTCTTGGACCTAATACTGACAAATGAAGAGCACGTGATTGAAAGTCTCACTTATGAAGCTCCAATAGAACTAAGTGACCACTCAGTTATTAAGTTTGACTATATTTGCCAGGCAATCAAAACAAGTGACATCAACAAGGTGATTAGAAAAATTGACTTTCCACAACATAAATCAACTCTTATGAACGCCACAGACCCTGGTCTTAAGTCCGACAACGTGCACGATGATTGGCAGTGGATGATAACCGAACTTCAATTTGCCGTTGAAATGCACTCTCATTTTGTTCCGAAGGTGCAAAAAATGGATATACATTTAAGCTGAGAAGCCGAACACGAAAATGGTTGACCTTGCGAAATGCTGCATGGCGTGCTCATCGACATGATACCACTGTTGAGAGTTGGGAGACATTCCGGTTGCTGAGAAATAAGGTAAACAAACTTGTTGTTGATGACAAACTGAATTATCAAAAACATTAACTCAACAAAAGGAATCAAACCCAAAAATTCTCTGCCAGATCATAAATAACCGGTTAAGGGTGAAACCAGGAGTTGTTGCTCCAAAGACACGTGATGGAACAATAACCACAGCATCTCAATCTGCCGAAGTTCTCCACTGTCTTCAGCCCACGAAACACCGTTATCTGTCCCTTAACTCCCGTCATCTCACCCGAAAATGTTTTACAACAACTAACTATTACATCGGACAGTGTCCTCCGCACATTGCTAAATCTCAACACGAGAAAATCTCCCGGAGCTGATGAAATTACCACGTTGGTTGTTAAAAACTGTGCTTATACTTTGTGTACGCCTCTCACATACTTGTTTAACCTCTCTTTAACCCAAAGTTTCGTTCCATGTGATTGGAATAATGGCATCATTACCCACATCCACAAAGGAGGAAACCGTTCCGAAGTATCCAACTATCGACCAGTAACACTACTACCGGTGATCTCTAAAGTGATGGAGCGCCTCGTAGCAAACAGCGTCACAAAACATCTGTAAGACAATTGCTTGCTCACAGTCGAACAACGCGGCTTCAGAAAAAGACACTCTTGCCTTTCAAACCTTCTGCTCGCCCTCGATGACTGGACACAAGCTGTAGACAAAGGTCTCACAGTACACGCTTGTTATCTTGATATGTCAAAAGCATTCGACCGTGTCAACCACAGTCTGTTACTACAAAAGATGGAGCTATGTGGAATCAAGGGTTCATTACTAGCCTGGTTTGAGGATTATCTCCGAGACCGTGTCATTCGAGTGAGGTTTGATGGCGCTTTGTCACGACCTATTGCAGTAACGAGTGGGGTGCCGCAGGGATCAGTGCTTGGACCACTTCTTTTCCTGATGTATGTCAACGACTTACCTAAACTTGTTCGCTGCAAAATCTTGTTATTTGCGGATGATATCAAGCTGTGGACACAAGTACGTACAACTGAGGATTGCAGATAGCTTCAGCTGCACCTCGATGGCTTACAAGTCTGGTCAGCTAGAAATGAACTACCCTTCAATGTCAGAAAATGCAAGGTATTGACTGTTGGAAGACATTTCGAGTACTCCTACACCCTTGGTTCCCATATTCTTGAAAGCACTGACAAGGAGAAGGACTTGGGTGTGTGGGTGAGCAGCACATGCAAACCGTCACAACGTCACAGATGTCTATGAAAAGACGTCACGAGTATTGCTACTGCTGAAACGCGTGTTCGGGAGTTTCACTAAGCAAACCGTTCATCAAATAATTAATACGCACTTGAGGCCAACCATGGAGTATGCGGTTCAGGCTTGGTCACCCTGGCTACAGAAGGACATCAGCCTCTTGCAGAGAATATATCATCGGACTACCAAGCTCGTACGCGGTTTAAAGCACAAACAATACGAAGATCGTATTGCAAGTCTCAATCTATTCGACTTCAGCTACCGCCGTCTTAGAGGTGATTTGATACTTATGTTCAATATACTGCATACCCCCAACCATCCCCTTCCATCACGCGACTACCACCCAGAACCAGCCGGAGTCACAACTATACAGTACATATTCCCGACTCGAGACTAAACTGTCGAAGGTACTTTTTTCCGTACATGTATGCTTTACCTGGAACTCCCTACCTTGTAATGTTGCACATTCACCCACCTTGGATATATTCAAATCGAATTTGGACAATTTCATGTTGACCAATCCAAACTTTGAACCCATATATTTTACACCACAAAAGCTTTGAACATTGAAACCGGTTTCTGTCCAATGGATTTTTACTTGATGCCTGAACTGCTCAGTAAGCAAACAAATTCCGTTTTTCTACCCATGCTATTAGTAACTCCCATATTATTCTGTGGTTATTGTCAAGCTATATGCTTTTTAGACCATTAAAATTAAATTAAATTGAATTAACGATTGATTTTCGATGCATCTTCGACCTTTGTCGTCCCACTTCAGTTGGCGCGGCGGAATGCCATCTGATGAAGATTCGATTTTGCACAAACCATGAATAATTGGTGTCACAGTCTTGGAATTCATGTGATCTGGAAAGGAAAATGCATCTTATATTGGTGAGACTAAAAGGAATGAGATCACTAATGCGAATGATTAGACCGACGGTGTTTCCAAGAAAATTTATGTTGTGAAATTGTTCGGAAAAATGAGGCATAACACAAAGTCTGAACTGGGTACATAGTTTTAAAAGGTGTTGTACATAATCGTTTGTTCTACTTACTACTAACTTCTCTAGATATTTTGGACTCGAATCTTAATGTTCAAGAAAAATATGGCATTGAAATCACACAACTACACAACATTGTTTTTCATTGGCATATTTTTGATGACTGCTGTGTGGAATTGATAAAAACGTCATTTTCGGACTGTGTCAACAAGAGCGTCGTAGCAAAAAACATTGGGCAAGGTAATTGTACCATTGTTGCCCTCGAAATTTAGCGTCCGATTCTGTTTGTTGCCGCTGCTGAATTGTTCTGTTTCGCACGACAAGCACTATTCTAGGAACTCGAAGCAAATTAGAGCTTCTTAAGTTCATTGTTTATGACAAATATTTTTCTTAAGCCTCTGAGGATTTTGACGTCGCCATGAAATACAGGTTTCACGTACAAACCTATTTTGTTTACAGTTTCAAAGCCGATGTATCGTATTTTCATACAATCCGTATTTCATATATATGTTTAAAAGCTTATCATCTTCGTCATAGATTGGGATGTTACAAATTAAAAAATTTACACTTGTAAAACCTAAACTAAGCTGCTGTTATAGTGATTTTGGTTCACGACCTTTTGATCCGCATAAGACCCAGATAGATAGATATTGAAAGATTGCATTCTGACTTATGTTGGTTAACAATTGAGAATAGAGGAACCCTTCAAGCGCTAACATTTAAGGCAACATATAATTATGATCAATTTTAAATGAGTCGACCATCTCCAAATATTTTCTTAGTACACAGTTGGAGCACATTTCTATCGTGTCACTGATGCTTTTGCTGTTCCTGTTTATAGAAATGCGCATGAGTACTTTGATCGGCTAAAATATTCGTATTTACCTCGACTTTGTGGTTGGTTCTGCACAGCAAACAAAGTTTCCAAGTTGAATTTAATTATTCACCTCCAAACCTATACGGGCACCTCTTTAAATTTGGTTCCACTCATACGGAACGCTGTCCTAATCCGATCAATTCAATATCACATTCCCACTAGATTTTCGTCGGTTCTTTTATTCAGTCCGTGTATGCTTATTGTGGAAACGTTTACACCCAGAAATTAAATTCTTACTTAATGAAATACCCTTAAAGAAAAGTTACAATTTTATATTGAATAATACCGCATTCACCCCACTTATTTAAAACCCTAATTGTTCCCGATTGACACAATTAGAAAATTTTTATACAAACATTCATTTCACACCTACATTTCCCCACTCGCTTTCAAACTTGCTTTTCGTTTCACTCCTATTTTAACTTCACGAAATTATATTTTGTTTAAATTTTATATGAACATTCTATTGTATTCCTAAGTCATCATAAAACTACAACCATCTAGAAATGACATCGTTGTTCAGCACGTAGCTTTCATATTAGTTATGGCTTTCCGTGTGGGTCCTTAACAAAATTGCGTCTATAAAAAGAACTGCGTTATCAACGTCTTGCCAATTTCTGGTAAAAAACAACATTTTTTCAAAAGTTCAATCAGTATACACAATGATTATGTAACTTGTTTTTCATCTTTTTTTGTTTTTCACGAGTTCAGCCCAATGAACCAAAGAATGACTAATCCTATGCCAAAATGTGCTATTTTCGTATTTTGATCAAGGTTGAAAAAGCAATTAACTATGTAATATCACGATGTCAATTTATAAATACAATATTATAGACGTGAATGAGTCAAGCTGTGTATTAAAAAAAACCAGTTGCCACACATGCATCAAACCAAAATAACAGGGCACATTCATTTGTCTGCGGTTTTTCCAATTTGTAACGATGACCATAGATTTTGCTAACAGGTTAATTTTAAATAAGGTATGCAATGGCTGGGAAATAGTTGTAAGAACTTTGCATGCAAGAATGAGATCATCTTAAAAATACGCTCATAACCGTCGTACGATGTACCAAATGTATTTCATTTTGTGGATGTGCGAAATTCAGACGCGATGATTGCTTACCTCAAACTTTTGGATGATATGCAGACAAGCACTCTCCGCTACGATACAAAATAAAAAAGCGCAAAGAAGACCGACGATGATGATCGTTAATGTTCTTAGCGAGACCAAACGCCGAAGGATTAAATTGATGCGCAGCCTCATCCGAATTCGAAGGATGTGCTACTATTCATGTTTGATTCATTCGCCGCTCATCGGCTTATTAAACCGATATCGATGAATTGCATGTCGTATGACTACGGAAGACGTCGGCCATCATTGTATGCTTCCGAAGATCTTTTTGCTCTATGCGTTCTTTAATCATGAAACCAGAAGTTAAAAGGTTCGTAATTGTCGCTCTATATATTTCCGGCGAATCCTGTTCTTGTGTTGTGCCGGAGGATGGAGTTGCGCTCTTTATTCGAAAGATTGTGTTTTGCACGCATGTTCAACGAACCTCGCACATTCACAATATTTTCCATGGTTTATGTAAGTCTATATCATTTCCAGAACATTAAAATTGGTTCCACTGATCCCAATCCTAATCTGTCTAGTTACAAACCGGTTCTGGTGGGTAAGTGCGGGGGATGTGAGCAACATTATACTTTCAATTTCATCGAATTGAATATCGGTCAACGACGTCTTGATGAAATTTAATTTTCCTGCGTGCTGCGTTCTGTCAGCGGAATGGATTGCACTTCGCTTATTGTTGGGAAATCATTCAAAATCAACAAATAATACCCTTCCCAGTAGTGAGGTAATTCAAACAAAATATGAGCGACGAGGACAGCAGAGAAAAGCGTATGTTAAATTTTTAAGCACAGTTCGGATTCCAACGTCCACTGTGTATTTTTGTTGACTGCTTGCAGGTGTTTTATAAAGCCATCGCAATATTACGTTTGTACGACAGAAGGAATGTGTTAAATGAATCTGTTAATTATCAACTTACGCCAAAAACTGAAAGGTGAAAGTGTGACGTGTAGTGAAAACCTGACTGACGGGGTGAAAATGTTTTGGTAGATAAATTGAGACTGGATTATTTGAATGATGGTCATTCAATGTAGCGAGACAAATCGTACGTCGCGAGAGGATGAGGATACGCTGCAGGTTGATAATCAAATGCCTATATACCGTGAATTACAAATATCAACATGCTGGGAGACTGACTGTGATTTTGCTTTTACATTATTACAGGATTACTTCACTGTAGGAGTTAGAAGGGTTGGAGTAGATTGAGCGATATCCAGACCAGTTTATGCTACATGTGGTGTGCCTCAAGGCTTATTCTTGGCCGGTGCTCTTCCTGGGGTGCCGGGACGATATACCTGAAATCGTACGCAGCAAAATCATTTTTTTGCAGATGACATATATGTCTGGATTAACGTACGCACAACATAACATTGCCAAATTCTTCAAAAAGATTTCAGAGCAAGTCATACGTTGTTCTTACGAAATTACTAATATATATATATATATATATATATATATATATATATATTCAGAACCTACTGAAAATTCTCTTTAGGAAAGACAATATATGTGATGTTTTGCTATAGACGGATTTGCAGAGTCTCGACATCACTAGGGTGTTGCTTATTAGCACACCCAAGTCTTTCAGTTCACGAGAGGCTGTGTACCAATAAAATAATGGAACTCCACAAATTTTCAAATTTTTCACATATGACACTTTTTGAAATTGGAAAATATGGGATTTTTAGGGACCAAACCAGGAGGTTGTCCAGATCCTTCTGGAGCAGTTCGCAGTCTTCCAACTTACTTATCTTCGACCACTCTTTCCGCGAACAGTACGATCTTGCATTTGATGAGAGCCGGTATGTCATTAGCATAAATCGTGAAGAGGATTGTTCCGAAGACGGATCCCTGAGGCACTCCACTTGTCCCAGCTACTGCCTTCGATAGAGCACCGTCCACAGAGACCTCAACAAGCCGATCAGTCAGGTAATATTCTAACCAGGCTAACAGTCTGCCAGTGATACCACAACGTTCCAGCTTCTGCAAGAGAATACTGTGGTTTACACGGTCAAATGCTTCCGACATATCGAGGTAACATACATGGATAGTATCCCCAACATCTACTGCTCGAGTCCCGTCGTCAAGGCTAAGGAGAAGGTTAGTAAGTCAGGAGTATCCCTTTCTAAACCCGTGTAGCGGTACCGAAAAAGGCTCATTTTCCTTAATGTATTTGCTCAGTTTGTTCGCCACGATCCTTTCGTGCACCTTGGATAGGGCGGACAACAAGGTAACTGGCCTCTAGTTTGCAGGCTCTCAACGCTCCCTGCCTATGAAAATCGGGGAGATTATACCCGATTTCCATTTCATCGTTATCACAATTTCACACAGCGTTTTGCAGAATAACTGTGTCAGAAGTCCGCAAAGAAATTGTGCACAAAACGTGAGTATATTGGGGGTAATTTTATCATAACCATGGGTTTTGGGGTTCAACGATAGTAGAGTTCCCATAACCTCTTCTTTGGTAATGGTTATTCTTTACAACGATACAGAATGCGTTATGTCTTCATGCAGTTGTATATCCACGCTTTTATTTGGACAAAATACTGTGGCGTAGTAGTTCGCGAGAACATCCGCGGTGTCAGCTGCATTTGTGGTAATTCAAGAGGGCGTCCGTATGGGCGCAACTCCTGGTTTCGCTGAACACGGCTTGTTCACAATCTGGTAAAGAAAATTTAGATTCCGTTTTATTTTAGCCATTATATCAGATCGATACTGTATTTTGTCTCCAGCAATAAGTTTAATAACCTGGGTTCTACGTTATCGAAAGGTCTCCCATGTGGTATCGTTCATTAACTGGTGCTGGTTTCTTAAAACCAAATTTCGCATTTTAACCCATTTCCGAGTGCGACTGCGGATTTTAAATCCAAATGCATTTCCACACTGTTTAGGTACGAATGCTGAGTTTGAGTTGATTTCCCGGTTAAGCTTGTTCAAAATGCTAGACCAATGCTCTTTTACTCCGATGGCTTCAATTTAGCAATCGTTCATAAAACTCAGGCCGTGATAATTTAGATAGGCATACCTTTCTCATGATTTTTGTTGTATCGTTTTTTCGCTCTGCTCGACATAGGTAGTCAAAATTTAAGACCAAATGGTCGCTCAAACCTAGCGGACAATCGTATGTAATGCTTTCGACGGAGTCATTTTCAGTTGTCAAGATCAAATAGAGCATTGAAAGCATATCTCTCCCTCTGTATCTTGTATTGCTTTCAACGTCATTTTACATAGGAATTTCGTCAAACAGCTGCTGGCAGATGGCAGAAGTTGAGGTCTGAGAAATTTTGTTAGTCTTCAGCAAGTTAAACAGATTAAAGTCTTCCATGATCAAGATTCTGGTATGATATATGGGGGCAACCAAGCGTAGGTTGTCGAGTAGATTCGTATTATACACTTCCTGGGCTGCTGGTGGACGATAAATTACGCCGATTGTGCAATCATCTCCTGTAGTCGTTGTCAACAAACATCATAGCATGTTCTAAAGCACCAAGTCGAAATCCTTCAGTTCTTTGCAATTTAGTCTCTGATCATAATAGAGTGCCACACCTCCTCCACGTGCGCACGGTCTCGGCGGAGAAGTGACATGCCAGCAATCTCTTACTCACAATCGTGGATTTTCGGGCTCAGCCAACTTTCAGTAATGGCAATTAGCTAAGGTCGTTTAGTCTGAAACCGAGCGACAAGTTCGGCAAATTTGTTAATCAAGCATTGGGCATTGATACAGAGGCATCCAAGAACAGTTTTGGTAAGCAAAAATGGATGGTGTCGTGTGATGGCATAATCTGAGACAACCGTCGTTGTCACGCCGACTCCGGAAAAGTCGGCACTTTTCTGTTTTTTTAAAGTTAAGTATCATATCGGTCGTTTCAGGTTGAGAGGCGCAAATCGAGTCCTCTTTTGGCCAAAAAAGATTTCTTTATCTGGCTTCAGTTTACTCTCGGGAGTCACTTAGGGTGGTTTTGCGTTCGATTGCTGATTTTGTGTCCCAGCTGAAGATTCTTTTCTTGGTTCAGTTGATAGGGCTTCATCAATCCTGACAGTATATAATGCAGAATGGGCTGCATTTATATCAGTGTTCATGTGATCGCTAAGGCTTACAGATTTTGGGATTTTGTGTTTCCAGCATTTCCAGTTGGAACCTACATTATCAACCATGGTACTCATCAGGAAGTTTATTTTTAGCGGGCGTGACGCATTACCTTTGTAGTTTGCTGGGGAAGGCAGTGTGAAACTATCCACGACAATGGCCTTTTCGATGAAAATGCTATCAGCCAGAAAACTCCATTGCCTGTAGTCATGTTCAGCTCGCTCGTTAGCCTCCGGATTGCCTGCCAGTTCTAGAACTCCCAGGATGATGAGATTGCGATTAGATGACTTTCTTTTGTCGAATGTATTGTTCCTCCTTTCGGACCGTGGAATATCAGCATGAATACGAATATTTAGTGAATTGTTAGACCCAAGTAGGTAAGAATTTAGTAGTACGTTTTCCAGGTCACGCTCATTTTCTAAGTTAACCCTCAACAGTCTGGGTTTATCCTGATGAGGTGAATCACGCCGTCTAGTTAAACGAGTCAATGCTAACGGCACTACAGTTCCAAGTTTCATAATTCCACACAGTTCCTTCCATTTTTATTCATCATGCCTTTGACGGTCGTTGAAGAGAGTGCATTCAGGCTCAGGAACGTCAGTACAAATGACACTCAAAGAGTGTGCCTTACGCTTGATGGAAATGCTAATTCGTTTCTTCAAAGCATTATCTGGTTTGGGAACATTTGGTTGTTCAACGGCTCGCTTTTTATTCGCGGATTATGTTGAATTTGTTTCAGAACTTTCCGAAGCACGCGGATCATAAAACAGCTAAGTTTTTCTGAATTTATAAGTCGAGTGTCCGAAGTGTCAAGCGAAGTGGGAAAACAAGCTTTTCGAATGGTGGAAAATTCAATACAATATTCAGTGTTGCTCACAAACTTGCCCGTGTAAGTTAGTTTTGTTCAAAATGTAGAAAATTGATTTTTACTATAATTTTTTGCACCTGGAAATGAAATGCTCACAATGCATGCGTTATGAGGAATCCAAAAAGGTGTAATTTATTCAGATTTATCCAGATCGTGTGAAGTACATCCAAAAACGCACGAGCACAGAATTATGCGACCCCACAGCGCTACGCTGTATCTTGGAACGTATAGGGATAAGGGATGTCCGCGTGTCACTTTTCCATCACACACATCAAGCAAGTGTTTTAGTGGATGTCGTTGATTAGACAATTCTCTAGGTCAAAATAATGTCGCTCTGTGTCCACCTTTAGATAACCTCACATAGACCCAGACGTCGCAGTCTTTCTGTATACGGAACATTGCGAAGACCCATTACTAACTTTGTTGCTCTATGATAGATTTTATCGAAGAGAGCAACTTTTTTTCGTAGCCAGACGATTACCGCATACTCCATTGTTGGGCGGAGGTAGACATTCATTATCCTTCGTAACGTTACCAGAGAGAATCTTCCAAATATTCTCCGAAGGATACCTACCAATCTGATGGACCGTCGATATAGATTCTGGCAGTGTACTGTGCTCTTCAGGTTCCCGCTAATCCACACTCCAATATCTTTTTCTAACGAGCTCCATGCTAGGCTTTCAGTTCCCAATCGATATGTCCAAGGAGTATTCTTGCCAAGATGGAGCATCTTACATTTCTGTATGTTGAATGACATGTCGTTCAAGACCGCCCAATTCGACACCCTGTCCAAATCCATTTGCAGTTTCTCACAATCTTCTGCAGAACTTATTGACGTCCAAATTTTCATATCTTCCGCGAACAGGACCATTTTGGACGATATGAGGGGGGTGTAAATCATTTATGTACAACAGACGTAAGTGCGGGCCTAGCACATATCATAGTGGGACTCCACTGGTGGTTTGTAACGTTTAGGTTAGCACTCCGTTAACTTTAATTCAGGCGTTACGATCTGACAGATAGTCTCACAATCATGATAGGAGTGGTTCACTCATTCCTAAACGCACCAGTTTTAAAGAAGCAAATGATGATTGACTCTGTCAAAAGCTTTCGAAAAGTCTAGGTAACAGACGTGGATGCAAGAACTTCTATCCACCTCATTCGTTCAATCGTCTAAAGCTATGAGAAGATTTGTGAGACAAGATCCGTGAGATCGAAAAACATGCAATGAAGTATGCGATTCACAGTGTGTAACCATTCTTTTCGAGACTATACGTTCCATGACCTTAGCAATAGCAGGTACAATTGTGGTTAGTGGTCGTCCTTGATATAAAGGGTGGACAGATTAAAATCACCCATAATAAGTGTCGTTGCTTGCTGTTTGCGAGTCAAGTGCTGAAGCAATTGGATCAACCTTTCGTTGTACGATACCGTAGATAAAGTGGACCGGTAGACAACACGAATAAGGCAAACTTCACTAGAGATCAGCGTTGAGCGCCAAATTGTATCGTCGAGCGTGAATTCTGTCTTGTCTATTGGATGGCACTAGAGCAACACCACCACCACTTCTCTCTCGATTTTTCCTTATCAAATTCATATTTGAAATTGATATCTCCGTGTCAATCAATTGGGAAGAATACCATGTTTCTGAAATTGCGATAATATCAGGTGATTAGTGCGAACATATCTCGGGTAGCTCAGCTAATTTGTTTGAAAGACTTTGTGCATTTGTATATAAACATCTTATGAAGTTTGTGGTGTTCAAATCATGGAACGTTATCAAATGGCCGGCTCGGTTACAGTCGGAATGCTCAAGTTATTTGGAGCTATCGCATGACACTCAGGGTGAACCTCATCACAAGGCGTTTGTGGGTTGGTACTATCCGTTAGCTAGCTTCGAGCTATCGCCCTCGTCAAGATCAATTTGACGTTTTGTGATAGGTATTTTCTAAAAGATTTCCCCTCACGTTTCATGGTTTCGGTCAATTTGGTTGTGAAGAAGGTTAACGCAAAAAAACGAGGTTTATCGTGGTACCAAGCGCGCTTTAGAAGTAGACCACAACAGTGTTCTAAGACGTGCTACTTTCAGAAAGCCTGAAACTCGAATGCCTGGCGACCGCAATTACTGGCTTTTGTCCTAAGAGTCGCCGCTTTAATGTATAAAATGCTAATAAAAACATGAAGGTTCTCGTCAAAACTGGAGATCATATACGTGTGTTATCTCCACGGTTAAAGGACAGAAACAAATTATCGTATATCGTGTTGCGCGCAGCCAATTTTACAGCTATACTTACATACGGCAAAATACGCCTCATCTTCAAATTATTCCTTCGAAAACCTGATAATTCTGTTTTCACTATAGCAGACGTTACTAGTCCTATGGTGGTATCCGACCATCAAATGCGATATGCAACATTTCAGCACACCATACAAAAAGCTCATAGAGTCTTTGATTGATATCACACATTTTTCTATTCAATTCAATTCAATTTTATTGGTCTAAGAAGCATATGGCTTTACAAAAAACCACAGAATAATATGACAACAACGAATAATATAACAAGCAAAAATGGGATTAGATTGCTTACTGAGCAGTTCAAGAATCAAGTAAATATCCAAAGGGCAGAAATTGTTTTCGATTGGTGGGATAACAAATGTAGGTGTATGGTGTTAAGATGTATAGTTTTCTTCGATGCACGGGTTTAGGGTCAAAAAGGCATCAAGGCTTCTCTTGAAAGTTTGCTGATTTGGTGAGTTTACAACATTATCTGGCAGATTGTTCCAAGTAAAACAAACTCGCACGGCAAAAAAATGTCGTCTGCAGTTGAGTCTCGAATGAGGGACAGTTAGAGTAAATGTTTGAGCTGTTCTATTATGCGAGCTCTGAAGATTCAATAAGCATTGTAGAGGGTGATTTTCAGTATTCAAAATATTATAAACCAAAATCAAATCCTCTCGGAGACGACGACGTGGATAATCAAATAAAAATAAGCTTTTGATTCGCTCATTGGAGGGTTTCCGGCTGAGTACAGTGACAAGTTTGGTAGCTCGATGATATATTCGTTGTTAAGTCGTAACATCTTTTTTAAGCCATGGCGACCATGCTTGAACTACATATTCCATCGTGAGACTTATGTACGTATTTATAATACAGGGAATTGTCTGTTTTGAGAACCTACTGAAAATTCTCTTTAGGAGTGACAATTTCTGTGATGTGTTGCGATATACGTAGTTGCAGTGGCTCGACATACCTTAATAGCACACTCAAGTCCCTTTGTTCCATGGTCCACGATAGGCTGTTTTCCAAGAAAATACTGGTACTCCACATATTTGCCAATGTTTACCATGTGACAATTTTTGGAAATTGAAAAATATGCTATGTTTTAGGGACCAAGGCTGAAGGTTGTCCAGATCCTTCTGGACCAGTTCGCAGTCTTCCGACTTACTTATCTTCGACCACACTTTTATATCCTCCGCGAACAGTACGATATTGCATTTGATGAGAGCTAGTATGTCATTAGCATACATCGCGAAGAGGATTGGACAGAGGACGGATCCCTGAGGCACTTCACTTGTCACGGCTACCGACTTCGATAGAGCACCGTCCACAGAGACTTGAACAAGCCGATCAGTCAGGTAATTTTCTAACCATGCTAACAGACTGTCAGTGATACCACAACGTTCCAGCTTCTGCAACAGAATACGGTGATTTACACGGTCAAATGTTTTCGACATATCGAGGTAACATACATATATAGTTTCCTTAGCATCTACTGCTCGAGTCCAGTCGTCAAGGGTAAGGAGAAGGTCAGTAAGTCAGGAGTATCCCCCACATGTCCCAACTACCAGATGTCAGACGTGAAGCATGATGACAACCACCTGAAAAATAACTACAGGTAACACATGCTTTAGTAAACCAATGAAGTTAGTCCCGGATAAGCTCAAAATCACCAATAGCTAATTCGAGCATATGTAGCAAACGTAAATTATCTGCCGTCCCAACAGTACGATGACGACTCCACTACAAATGGTTCCTAAGTTTACAGCCAAAGACTAGAGACCATGCGGAGATTATAGAGCTCTGAATAAGCTCACCAACATAGATAGTTATCCATTTCTCTATCTAATGCATCATAAGTGAGTGTTCAGCATGGAATATATTGTTCGTGCATATCATCCAAATTCTGCTCCACTCAGTCAACATGCCAAAACTGCAGTCACCACATCAATTGGTTTCCAAGTTTAATGCATGCCCATTGGACTACGGAACGCTGTACAAACGTTCCATGGACCAGGTTACGTATGGACTATATTTAGCCTTTGTCTTTATTGACGACAACCTGTTTGCTAATTGTCCCCACAGGGAACACCTACAACACACCAAACAACTGATCGAACGCTTACACCATATCTGAGTGGTCACCAAACCCTCCAAGACGCAACTCGTATAGAATTCCATCAATTTTTTTCAGTCATCACGTCAACTCATAGGGTATTTCACCCCTCAGTAATAAAGTTGGCGCCATTACAAGCTTTCCATCGCATGACTATCACACCAAACTTGGCTGGTCAGCGTCGTAAAACTCTGCTGCAATGATCCACAGGGCCAACGCGCGTTCGAAAGCCTCCAGGTTGAAGTCTGAATTGCGAGCGGAGTTATCTCATGTGGATTTCTGCAAAATCTGTGGAAAACACGCCGAGGTCTTGGCCACACAGAAGGAGCAAATTAGAGAGAAACAGAAACGTAAGTTCGACACTCTTTTAACATCTAAGGATAAATGTAATTCTACTAGTTTTTTCCTGATAACAGTGCTAAATAATATTCTAAAGTAATTAACTTATCAGATAGGCCGCTCTCGCAGACCGAACAAAGATTGTTGGAAAAAATGCTCAAACGTCTCCCTAAGTACGAAGGTATTAAGACCTGAAGATCGCATTCATGAGTACAATCTACCATAACTCAGCTACCGGAAACACAGGCAGACGCACTCCGCAACTGTATAGTCAATATTATCAGGAAACAACAGCCATAAAGGTGTAACCTCACGCAAGATGAACAGCGAGGACTTCTTAATCTGCGGAAAGAAGAGGGAATCGTGATCAGTAGAGCCGACAAAGGCAAGGCCACAGTGATACTCTCAAAAAGTGACTATAGAAATAAGGTTGAATCACACCTTGCAGAAGGTCACTATGAAGTTATTGACATCAGGAGAACCACGCCGATTATGAATAACCGTAGGCGGGTGATTTCGAGATACTTGCGTGGAATTAAGAAGAAACTAGGTCAGGGATTATGGTTCAGGCTATTCCCGAAATCTGCTCACACCCCTAGGTTCTACGGGCTCCCGAAGATGCATAAGGTGGGCGTCCCTCTGCGACCTATCGTGGATGGCATTGGATACCCAACACCTGAATTAGCGAAGCATCTCGCTCATTTGTTGAAACCGCTAGTTGGGAACAGGGATTCTTTCATTAAGAACTCTTTTGATTTCGTTCGTCGTTTGAGTACATAACGCTCGACGAGGATGAAATGATGGTTAGCTTCGATGAAAGCGCCTTGTTCACGAACGTGGACACCACGAGCGCTCTAGGATTAGCAAAAATGCACTTAATTCATACGCGACATTGACAGATCGTACAAACTTAAGTGTACAGCAAATCGTTAACGGTATGGCGATTTGTCTGAATATGAACCACTTCTTGTTTAATGGACAGCTATATAAGCAAAAGGAAGGTTTAGCGATGGGTTAACCTATTTCCCCAGTGTTAGCGGATATGTACATGGAGCACTTTGAAGAGTTAGCTCTAAAAAATGTAGCTCTTCGGTTAAAGATATGGTGGCGTTATGTCGATGATACATTCGTCATCATGAAACGTGACAGATTGGAGGCATTGCATTGTTACCTTAACAACAAGGATCCCAAAATCCAAGTAACAAAGGAGATTGAGTCGACAGAAGGGACACTTCCATTCTAAGACTGTCTCGCGCGAAAGCAGAATGGTAAAATAAGCACTATGGTCTATCGTAAGCCAATCGACACAGATGTGGTCTTGCGGTACTCATCAGCGCACCCCAAAAAGTATTTAATTCAGTTGCGAAATCGCTGTTCTACAAAGTTGAACGCTTGTGCAGCGATGCCACCGATAGAAAGCGAGCCCATTAAGAAGTTAGTCGTCGGCTTGCTGATCATGGTTACCCTAAGAGCTTAATTAAACGTTAACTGCAACGGATTAAATACCCAACACCCGAAACGAAAAACGTTTGGCGTGCAACAGTTTCTATACATTACGTTAAGGAAGCGTCAAAAGGGATAAGTCGAATCTTGAATACCGCAGGTATAGGAGTAACGTGTAAAAGAGGTAGAACGCTCCGTTCCTTATTAACGCATCTCAAGGATAAAACACGAATTGCGTATATAAAATCAACTGTAAGGTTTGCTCGGGAGTATATATCGGACAAACATCCAGAGAACTCAGTACTAGGATAGGTGAACACAAAAATCGAATCGGTAAGCAGCCACGCAATTCCAGCGAATATCAAACACTGATAAGCGATTCAGCACTAGCTGAACATGTGCTGGACACCGGTCACAGCGTAGATCTTGATAACGTAGAAGTGATAAGGCGGGAAATAAAACCATACATGGAACGACTTCACGCTGAGGCGGTTGAGATAACAAAGGCTGGTAAGAATGCTGTCAATAAGGTGGATGGGGCTGATATCTCCACAATCTGGCGTCCGGTCCTGCAGCGGATAAACATTAACGTGCGTAACCCCTAGTGTGCGCACCGATTACGCAATCGCGCTAATCTGTCAGCAGATGTCATTCACACCTGCCAAGACTAAAACAATTGAGGGATTATACGGCACGTAGGGGTGGTGGTGCGTCAGTTGATATTGAACGCGCCTGCCCTTAACGAGCGCAGAACCCACCATGGACTGTGCAGTTCTTAACCAGCTTATGATTGGTCAGGTGAATGCAATTTAAGCTTGATCCCTGTTCGTACTGGCACCCTTGGTCTGACGAAGCTTCTGTGTCAGAAGCGAAACGTTACCAATAAACTACTCTCACAGATTCATTACAAACTTTATTTTTTTCATGATTATGATTCCTCGATCTGTCACAAACATTTTTCATTACATTGCTTGAAGGAATTCTCACGATTTCCTTCCATGGCTCGAAATTCAGAAGAAGCGCATGTTTCAAGTATCTTGGCGTCAGTTTATCACAGAGTCTCAAATGGACCGATCATGTGACTGCACCGTACTCGAAAATCAGAAGGTCATCATTTTACGCCTTACGTCTGCGTTCATTAGCTGTTCCTCCTGATGGAGTTAGATGTTTTTTTCTGCATTGTTCCCATTTTATTCTACGCATCCCCTCAATTTTTCCTGGTCTTTTTTGAAAAGGAGTTTTTGATGATCAGAAGAGGAATCAAATTAATTTCAAGATTGAGCTCTTCCTGTACCGAGTTAATTGGTGATATGATCGTCGAACGCCACTTTCGTGAATGTGACAGATTGGTCAGAGTCATATCGTCTGATAATGCACACCCACTGCATAAGGTCCTTATGGCTTGCAGATCGTTCCCAGCTACGCGTAGTCAACATATCGTCCCGTATGCAAGAACTGAGAAGTTCAAAAATTCTTTTATTCATTACCTGGCTCGATATATAGTAGATCATACAAAAGTTATTCTCGATTTGAGGAAGAAACTGACAGTAAAATAACTGAAGTGGGATCATCCTTATTTGACATGTCTTTTAAAAAAATGTACATTTTATTTTGTGTGGCCGAATTAATAGTATCGTTGAAAATTCGTGTACTCAAATAAAGCCATTTTTCTTCTTCTTTATTCTTCTTCTGCTTCAAGCTGCATGGGTTTTAAGGCATTTTCAACTACTATCGTGGCTTCATTCCAAAGTGTTCAGATATATGTTAACCCCTGACGGACCTATTGAATCTGGACAAAAATCATTTCCGAATGAACGAGTCAGGTAGATAAGCTTTCAAAAAAATCAAGAAGATATTAGTCCAAATGGTGTTGCTGACACACGTCGATCAACAGACGCATCATATGTCGCTTGAGGTTGCGTGGTACTACGAATAAAGAACGTCAAGTAATACGAGTTGCGTTGATTTCAAAGAAGCTATAACCAGCAGAGTAAACGTATAGCACGTTTGGTCGCGAACATCTGGCAGTATTTCAGTATTAGACACAGTCACTTGTTGGAAGGACATAAATTTGAGATACTCATATATAACATCCATTGACCTACGCGCTATTCTCCGCTTCTGCTAAGTACAATCCACGTGAAATACGATTATTGATCTACATCCCGCAGTACACGCGGATTCAAAAACGAGGTTGCTGATTACTTGCCCAGATCTTCCATTGACGCCATCAATGTCAGCCCCACGGTTGGTCGTAGGGAACTGGATAAACTTCAGAGCAAGCGTAATAACGTCCACGAGAAATTGTGCAACACCAATGTGAAGAGCAAACAACTCTCCTTAGACGGTACACGCGGAACATAATCCGCGACACAACGACAGGTACACCATGACCAGTAGTGCCGGAAACGTTTAGGTGTGTCATATCCAACATTAATCACAATATGTTCCACCCTGGTGTCCGCATTACGCCAGGCCTAATCGCACGCGTTTCATATATTATATATATATATATATATATATATATATATATATATATATATATATATATATATATATAATCCACTACTATGAACACTTCTTCTGCAACAAAAATCAAATCTCTACCATGCTGTTACACCATCGGTCAAGGCTCTCTGGGCAAGTTCACTGAACTGTATTCGCGTGCGTCCGTGGCGTCTTTGGATTTGATTGCAGTGACAAAAACCTGGTTGAATAATTCTATACGCGACTCTGAACTCAAAATCCCACATATGATGATTCACAGAAATGATCGAGCAACAAAAGGTGGCGGTGTCCTCCTCTAATTACATGAAAGCATCAACTGCACTATACTTCTCTCCCCCGAGTTAGATGTCCTAGATACATTGTTTTGCTCTTTTGACTTACATGATAAACGTAAGTGCCTCTTAGCATTGATATATCGACCCCCTTCTTCATCATCTGCCACCGACACTGTGCTTTCTAATGCAATACATTTTGCATTGAAGCCCACATATTCACATTCGCTCCTCCTCGGCGATTTTAATGTACCGACCCTTGCAACACACATTAAAGTTGACGATTCATTCAACCAACGCGAATTCGATCTGAACAAACCCCATCTACCCTGGACCTCATACTTAAAAACGAAGAAATCATGATAGAATCTGTTTCCTGTATAGCTCCACTCGGATTAAGTGATCATGTTGTCATGATAATTGATTATTTTTTATCAATATAAACCTTCGGGAAATACTCAGCGAACGTATACAACTGTGAACTATGACTCAATTCGAGCACTTACTACTGCAAATCGATGGGATTTCCTTGAACTCAAATCAGCTAACTAAGTATTATCATTGGTTTATCAACGAAGATGAAAATAATATCCAGCAAACAGCATCCGAAAAAGCATCTTAGAAGCAGAACTCGGAAATGGATGTGTAAGCGTGACAATGCCTGGTCCAAATACTTGGAAGATCCGTCTGGCATAACTTTGCAATAAAGGGTGTCTCTCTCATTCGAAAAGACAGAAAAGATTACCAAATCAGTCTAGTCGAAAAAATTCATTATAAATCCCAAAGCATTGTATAAACACGTCAACGACCTCCGAAATGTTAAACTTGGAATACTGCCAGTGGCCTCTGGTACTTGTATAGTGACGTCATTTAAATACTGTGCTAACGTTTTACGTCAACAATTCGCATCCGTTTTTTCTCACAAGTGTCGACCCATGGACAGCCATTAAACTCTGACAGCTGCAGCCTGCCAATTCTTCACGGTGCGGAGTTTCCCCCCAATGTTGCTCAAACAAAATTAATAAAGATAAAGAGAACAGGCTCGCCCGGTGTAGACATTATACACGCAAACATTTTGTACAATCCATCTTCCGAGTTGGCAATACCGATATCTGGCGTATTCACGATGATGTTCGAGCAGAGCTTTGTATCAGAAAATTGGAAATCTACCCTGATTAGTCCCATCTAAAAGGGTGGCAAGAGAAATAATCCATTAAACTATCGCCCGATAGCGTTATTACCAGTGCTATCAAAAGTAATGGAGTCACCATTAGTTAATGCCTTGCGGAATGACTTTAAGATCAATAATTTAATCTCCGAGGCACAATATGGATTCAGCAAAAAAAAACGATCTTGCCTGACAAACTTGCAATTAGCAAAAGAAACTTCGTCTGAGCTACTAAATGCTGGCAACTCCATTGACGTGATTTATATTGATTTCTCAAAAGCTTTCGATCGTGTGAATCACGAAATAATTTCGTCGAAACTACTCACCTACGGAGTACATGGTTAGCACCATGCATGGATAAAAGAAAGGTTGATATCTCGTGAGATGTACGTGAGAGTCAAAACGAAATATCCGAGTCGATTAAAGTTGCTCGTGGTGTCCCACAAGGATCAGTCCTTAGACCGCTTTTGTTTTTAATATATATAATCGAATTGCCTACTATATTGAAGTCGTCGATGCTTTTTTCGCTGATGACGCAAAGCTTTGTCGCAAGATAAACTACACAGAAGACACCCAGAACCTGCAACGGGATCTCGATAGGATTTATACATGTTTCCTAGACAACGAAATGCCACTGAATGCTTTAAAATGCATCCTATTGTCTCTGAAAAGCAAGTTGAGAAAAGAATATTATCTACCCGTTATTAAACCCGCCTCCTACGAAAACGATTAAGGCGTGGTTATCCAATCAGACTTAGGAAACTCAACGCAATGTCGACTAGCTTTCTGCATAGATGAAAGCAACTTGGTTCTCCATAGAAGAGTCCTAGGTTCGTTTAACCCAATATTGTCTGCAAATTGATTTCAACGTACATAATGTCACCCCGAGCTGCTTCAAATGCACAAAATTCAACCAGTCGCCTCAGTTTAGCCACAAAATTCACAACAGATTCTACTTCAGACTGAACTCGGATGTTAAATTTCAATCGTTGCACAATCACTGATGGTCTCGGATTGTATTATGAAGTGATCGTTCGAACAATGAAATCGTAGGATTTGGAACTATGCTTACTCTACCAGTCAAGTAAACCTGTTATAGTGTAATCACAGAATCAGAGTCACGATCTCCCAGCTTATTGACATTTGAATGTCACGGTATATAGGCATTTTGTTTATCAACCTGCAGCGTATCCTCATCCTCTCTCTACATACGATTTGTCTCGCTACATTGAATGATCACCGTTCAAGTCATCCAGTCCTAATTTCTCTACCCAAAAAAATTATTATTGCGTAGTAATAAGATATGCAATTCAACAATATCGTTTAAATGAGCTATGGGCGGCGAAGCTTACAGTGTACCTGTTGGCACGAAATCGGCTGACAAATCAAATCGAAGTGTCGTCCGATTCTGATAGGTTTGCAGATCAGTGTTTTGATTGTTTCTTTTGCATATTTAAGATGGGTGCTTGCTTTGTTATTTGTCATGTGCTTAATCAACGCGTTTTTACATTCGGCTACTTTTTTGTTGTCGGTGTACGCGATTATAACTTGACAGGATGAACTCATGGATGAAGCAATAAAAAAACGGTGTGTATGCTTGCCACGCGGGGAGATATCTTCTTCGTTTGGTTGATCTAATATCAGAAACACAAATCGATTTAAACAGGCGATCACTCAGCGTTGAATCACCTAGTGATCACAATATTCAAGTGAAATATGTCTGCAACGGTTGTCATTTCGATCTGATTTTTCAACCAATCTTATATCAAAGGGTACGTTGAAAGACCTCACTTCAATAGGCGCGTTAAATCAAACTTAAAATAGCATATCCTTCGATTGCGGATGACGTTGCCAACCATTTAATCCTTCGTACCCTGGTCTCGCTCAGACCGCTTTCTGCTTTTGTATCGTGGCGGCATTCTTTCAAGGAGATCTTATGCTTGCATGCAAAGTTCGTACAACTAATTCCCAGCCAAACGGATAACTTATTTCAAATTAATCTGTTAGCCACATCTGAGGTCATCGTTGCAATTTAGAAATAGCCCACACAAATGTATACGCCGCAGTTATTTTGGTTTGATGCATGTGTGGCGAGTCTTTTTAAAATATCGTGACTCATACACGGTACCCACATTTATTGATATATGTGCATTCAGCGAGTCATGAGGACCTATTCCAATCATTTACACGTCTATACTATTGTACTTAAAACTTGACATCGTGATATTATTTAGATAATTTCTTTTTCATCCATAAATTTTGCATCTTGATCAAAATACGAAAATTACATATTTTGGCATCAGATTAGACATTCTTTGGTTCATTGTGACTGAACTCATGAAAAACAAAAAGGATAAAAACAAATTACATAATCGTTCTATATACTGCTTGACCTTTTAGAAAAATGCTGCTGTTTCACCTGAAACTGGCAAGAAGGTGATAACGCAGTTCTTTTTAAAGACGTAATTTTGTTAAGCATGAACACAGAAACTGATAACTAATCCGAGAACTACGTGCTGAACAACAGCATCCTTTCTAAATGGCTGGAGTTGTATGATGACTGAGGGGTTATTCTACGTCGCATATTTTATGCGCGTTTCAAATGGATGCAATTTTATCAATTAATTTATAAAAAATTTATATTTATGATGGATTAACGCAAAACGATCCGCAATACAATAGAATGTTCGTATAAAATTTAAACAAAATATTATTTTGTGTCAGCATCAATGAGGTTAAAAGAGGAGTGAAACTAAGACGAAGTTTGAAATGGAGAGAAGAATTGTAGGTCGGAAATGAATGTTTGGATATTATTTTTAATTGCAATTGTGTCAATAGCGGACAATGAGGGCTTAAAGTATTATTCAGTATAAAATTGTAACATTTCTTTGAAGAGAATTACATTCGGTTATATGGCAATTTCTTGGTGTAAACATTTCCACAATAAGCATACACGGGCTGCATAAAAGTACCGACGAAAGTTTTGTCGGAAATATGATATCCGACTGATCGTATAAGGACTGCGTTCTCTATGACTAGAACAAAATTTCAAAGGGGGCTGTCTAGGTTGGACGTGAATAATTAAATTTATCTTGGAAGATGATTTGCATTTGCAGAGCCAACCACAAGCGTAACAGAAGTTCGAGGTAAATGGAAATATGTTCGCCGATCAAGATCCGTATGCGCATTTCTTTAAAACAGACACTTCAAATGTATGAATGACATGATAGTAATGTGCTTCACTCGTGCACTAAGAAAGTATTTGGAGATATTCGACTCATTCTAAGTTGATAATTCTCACGTTTTGCCTCAAATGTTTGCGCTTGAAGGGATGCATGATTCTCAAATGTTAACCAACTTACGTCAAAATCCAATCTAACCTAATCTTATACGGATCGAGCTCTCGTGAACCAGATCACTATAACAAAAGCTCAGTTCAGGTTTCTCAAGTGGAAATGTAATTTGTATTATTCCAATCTCGGATAAAGGTTGTTACAGCGGGGGGTGGTAGTAGGAATGAGCCACCTTCTATCTGCAAAATGCTCCAACGTGGCGTGCGTCTTAAATAGCCTCTGACAACCAAGTTCAACTCCTGGCCTGCACGAGTGGCTTTCGGAAGCCCGGTGGAACTGCTCTTACTGACAGGAAAAGGGGCGAAGGCGGGTGACTGGCGCCTTAAAACCAGTTTGCTCCGAGCAGATGGAGCTCGTCAGCTACTGGCACTTCATGTAGGGGTAGGAAAACCCTGACTCCAAACCCACTGCCTTGTGATCCACTCAATTGCGGGAAAGGCTTCGGGAGAAAACCTCGAGGAAAAATCCGGATAGAAGTCCCGTAGGTAGATAACTGGTGCACAGCGCATTTATCTGCCAACTCCCTGCTGCCATGTACGTTGCACTTGGTTGTGCAAAGGCTAGAGAGGTGTACTCGATTAAACACCAAGTGGTGCTGGGGACATCACTTGTACACTATCCCCAAGAAACTTCATGATGATGTCTCAACGTATATCTCAGCTCTCTGCTACGGCGTTCTCGAGACGCGACGCGCCCTTGGATCCCGCAGCGGCTGGGGTGAAATGTATGCTACCTGGGGCCATAAATATCCTTAAGGAATTTTATATGGGATGCTAGAACGTACGGACACTGCTAGATGTTGGTAATCAAGCAATCACGATGCGCTCTTTATTGGACTACCAAGTATATGTTGCTTGTCCCTACGAGGCCCGCCTTCCCGGTCACGGATCTAAATCGATCAAGTTCCCCGGAGTCGATCGTACTTATTGGCTTTTTTATAGTGGGCCCGAGGATGGATTTGGTCAGCATGGAGTAGCGATAGCGCTCAGCGACCATGCTAAACAAGCACTATGTCATGGGTGCCTGTATCCCAGAGAATCGCGGTTGTCCGGCTGAGAAGTCACCCTTTAAATATAACAGTCGTTTCGGTGTATGCACCAAACCTAACAGCCGACCAAACTACTAAAGACGACTTTTATAACCAACTTTAATCCGTAGTCGATAGAGTTGCTGGAAACGACGTACTGGTTGTGGCGGTGACTGTAACCCTCGTACAGGATTAGCAGATTCTGCAACAAACCGAATCTCGAGAAAAGTTGACCTAGGGCAGCGCTGTGCGAATTGCGATCGACTGAACTAGTTTGCTGCCCACAATCACCTATGCGTCTGTAACACTAAATTCCAGCACACTAAAAAACACTTGGTCACATGGTACTCGAATGATGGTAGAACGGCGAAGAAGATCGATTATGTTCTAATTCACGCACGTTGGATGTCTTCGGTGCTCGACTGTTGGTCCTATCGTGGAGCCGAAACAGGGAAAGCAGCAGGCACCGATCACACACTTGTTCGCGCAAAGCTTCGACTTCGCATGCTAAAGCGCTAAAGGAAAACTCCTAGGAAGCGCTTGAACTTGGAAGCCTTAGTAAACCCGGCCCAACGACGATATCGCTGAGCGGTTGGATGGGAGTGATGCATCAGTCGAACAACAGTGGTCCAGACTGAAGGCCGCTACTCAGACTGCGGCACTAAAAATCCTAGGCACCGCTTCTCGTCGCCAACGAGATTGGATTTCGCAGAACACCATCGAGCTCTCTGTCCGGGCAAGAGACGCCCGAATGCATGGTGCATCTGATTATCGCCTCCTAAGGAGAGCTGCTACACGATCAGCCCGTAAGAATCGTCAGCTATATTGAGCGGAAAGCGCATCCGAAATGGAAGCCGCAGCAAGTATAGGAGACTATGGACGACTGTTTCGCCTGATTCGCAGAGCATCTGGAAGCTGTGGTTTCTGTACGAATCTTCGAGACTCATCAGGACAGATTATATTTGACCTTCGTCAAAAGATAGATAGGTGGGTTGAGCACTCCAGTCAGCTACTGAACCGCCCGTCATCTATCAATGCAGTATACACTTCTCCGATAAATAGATGTGAATACCCGGTCAACTGCGAGGCACCATCAAAATACGAGATCTCTAGTGTTTTACGACGAATACAGAATGGTAAATCGCCAGGTGAGGACGGAATTTCCGTTGAACTTAATGAAGCCTGTGGCGACGTATTATTATCTCCGCTACACCGGCTGTTTTGTTCGATCTGGGAGACGAAAGTTTTCCCATCAGACTGGGGAATGTCTATCATTCTACCACTGCTGAAACGTGGAGATAAATCTGTGTGCTCTAATTACCGCGGAATAAGTCTAATCGACACTGCTGCTAAGGTGTTTGCAACGCTTCTGCTTAATCGGTTCTCCGCCGAAAGAAATCTGCGCACCAGAGTTAACCAAGGTGGATTTCGCCCTGGGATGGGTTGCGTAGATCAAATATTTACTTTTCGCAGGATCCTCGAGCACCGTGCACGGTATCAACAGCAAACGATAGCTTGCTTTATTTATTTCTGCGCCGCCTTCGACTCCGTAGACCGTGGTTGTTTATGGGACATCATGCTATCCGATTGGTCTCCATTAAAGCTCGTCAACCTAATCAGAGCCTATTACAGCTCTATTAGGGCGCGGGTTTGTGTCTACGGTGAAGAATCGCGTGAATTCAACTTGAACACAGGAGTCAGGCAAGGTTGCCCGCTATCACCGGTTATGTTTAACTTTGTCGTATACTGGATAATGAACCAGGCGTTAACAGACTATCAAGGGGTGCAAATTTCAACGAATCTATGGATTTCCGACCTTGACTACGCTGACGATATAGTCGTTCTGGGCGACAATACCGAAATGCTGCAAAGCGTTTTAGACCGCATTAGTGCCACTGCCGCGAAAGTCGGTCTTGAGATAAACGCGGCTAAAACCAAGGCATTTTTTATACCGACACACCAGGCATCCAGCCACTTCGCGTCCAGGGTTGTCCGATTGAATACGTTCCAGTCTTCAAATACCTCGGCTCAAGTATATTGCCCAATGGTCAGGCGAAAGATGAAGTGAAGTTAAGGGTCGATCGTGCTCGTAATGCGTTTTTGCAGTTGAAGGGCACCCTTTGGCGCAAGCCCGGGATCAGCCTAAAAACTAAGACGCGTGTTTATCAAGCAGCGATCCGCCCTGTACTGCTTTACGGATGCGAGACATGGCCTTTAAGGTCACAGGATGTACGCACATTAGAAGTGTTCGACCATTGGTGCCTCAGGGTAATCTTGGGCATCCGATATACTGACCGAGTATCTAACGCAGCCGTACGAGAGCGTTGCAGCGGACTATCTCCACTTTCCGCTCACATACAACGGCGAAGGCTGCAATGGTTTGGCCACGTCCTCCGAAAGACAGACACAGCACTTCCAAAACTCGTCCTCGACCCCAAACCCGTTCGCACCTGGCGTCGGCGGCAAGGTGGTCAAGTGAAAACCTGGCTGTCAACTGTGAAAGAGGATGTAGACACCCTGGGTCTGCGTACCGTCTACGGAGTTCGCAGGTGGGAACGAGACTGGATCACGATCTGCAACGATCTCGCCTCCGATCGACGTGCGTGGGCTGGTGCGATCCGAGACATCAATGAAGCCGGCTAATCCACCCGTGGAGCCAGCCGCACAAAAGTAAAAGTAAGTAAGTAATCTCGGATGAAGATCATTGGCTTCTAGACATATGTATTGAATTTGGATTATATGAAAACCCGATAGATCGGCTCTGAAACTGTTAAACTGTAACGTTCGGTCCAACGTGGGAATCGTCAGATACGTGAGAAACATATTTCTCATAAACAATGAAGTGTTTAGGATATGAGATTTTAGTGCCTGGGATAGTGCTGAACAATTCGGCACCGGCAGAATACGGATTTGGACGCTAAATCTCGAAAGCAACAATAGTATAATTGCATTGCTCAATGTTTTTTGCACCGACACTCTCTGTGATACGTGCTGAAAAAGACGATTTTATCAACTCCTTGCAACTGTCATCAAAAACGTGCTAATCAAAAATGATGTTGTGCTATTGGGTGATTTCAATGCGTTTTTGTTGCAACAAAAGTTTCGAGTGCAAAATTTCTAAAGAAATTCGGAGTAAGTGTATCAAACGATAATGTTCAGCAACTTTTGAAACTAGGGACGCAGTACAGTCTCTGTGTCACTATCTCATTTTTTTCCGAAAAATTTCACAACATAAATTCTCTTGGAAATATCGTCGGTGAGAGAAATAATCCATCAAACGATCGCCTGGTAGAGTTATTATCGGTGCTATCAAAATTAATGGAGTCCATAATAGCTTATGCATTGCGGAATCAATTTGAGATCAATAATTTAATCTCCGAGGCACAGCATGGATTCAGGAAAAAACTATCCTGCCTGACAAACTTGCTATTAGCAAAAGAATCTTGGTCTGAGCTACTCTATGCCGGCAACTCCGTGGATGTTATTTATATCGATTTCTCAAAATCTTTCGATCTTGTGAATCGCGAAATTCTTTTGTCGAAACTACCCACCTACAGGGTGAACACCATGCATGGTTTAAATAATGATTGATATCTCGTGAGATGTACGTGAGTGTCAAAAACTAACTATCGGAGTCCATTAAAGTTGCGTGGGGTGTCCCACACGGATCAGTCCTCTTTTGTTTTTAATATATATAAACGACTTGTCAAATGTATTGCAGTCGTCGGTGCTTTTTTCGCTGATGACGCAAAGATTTGGCGCAAGATAAACTCCACAGACGACACGCAGAACCTGCAACGGGATGTCGATATGATTTACACTTGCTACATAGACAACGAAATGCCACTGAATGCTTCGAAATGCATCCTATTATCTCTGAACAGCAAGTTAAGCAAAGAATATTATCTAGGTCGCACTGTTATTAAACACGCCTCCTCCGAAAAAGATTTAGGTGTGATAATCCAATCAGACTTAGGAAACTTAATGCAATGTCGACTGGCTGCCTGCAAATCTGAAAACAACTTGGGTCTCCTTAGAAGTGTCCTAGGTTCCTATAACCCAAATATTGTCTGCAAATTGATTTCAACGTACATCCGTCCTCATGTTGAATATGGTATACCGGTATGGGATACTTGGTTGAAAAAAGATAGTCAGTTATTGGAAACTCCACAGCGCAGAGCGACAAAACTCGTTCTTGGACCATCTGATTATCTATACGAAATGAGACTTATAACATTGAATTTGCATTCAGCACAATACAGACGGAAACAAGAAGCACCAATATTCATTCGGACAGTGCTTAATCAAACAAATCACCCTTGCAGTCGTTTCTTTCCTATTTCGCATAGCATAAATCTGCGAGGTCACCAATCAAAACTTTACCAACAGCCTATCTGGTTGAACTGACGCAAATATGCATTTTCTGTTCGCAATGTGCAATTTGTGGAACAGTTTACCTATTCATGTGGTACAATCGGGAACCGTTGACGTTTTCAAGAAATCACTAGATATCCACATGGACAAGCATGCTTTTCACGTTTACAGTAATCTAACAATATTTGGATATTATTTACCATTCGACCCGATGTAGATTTTTTGGGTCGTGTAAAGCATAGTTTTTTACCTGCATATCATCAATGAATAAATCTACGAATAAATAAATGGTGAAGTGGTTGTAATAATGCTGCTCTACAGGCTTTGATGAGCTCAGGTTGAAGTCCGTAGTCACCAGGGGCCTTCCCATTCGCTAAGCGTTCGATTGACATATTGAGCTCATCAAGGGTAGGGGAAGTATCCAGATATTCAATAGTCGGCAACCGTTCAACATTTTAAAGTGCATGCGGTAAAACCATACTGTCCCTAGAGTATAGAGTATATATATATAGGTTAGTGCTATATATATATATATAATATTCGTTCTAAACTTTACGAGTGTATTTAAAACCTCCTGATTGTGGTGCATCCAGGAAATCAAATGCCATCAAAAATGTTGTTTATCATCTGAAATTTAGCGAAAACTTTGTTTCTCAGTAGTGTAAATTGTGCCTATGAAACAGCTGTGATTGCAGGTTGATGGAAACCGAATGCTCTTGCCATTTCTTTCATCAATTATTCAGTATGCAGTTTAAATGTATTTTTATTGAGAAGTTTCCTTCAAAACGACTAATAAATTTACGTCCAGTATGCATTTCAGATTCTGTAAAAGAAGGAGCCAATGACTAGTCGGTTTCGGAGCAATCCAATCCTGCAAAAACTGTTGAATTTAAAATCGGCAAACAGATTTCACTATTCTGACGTATTATGTTTCGAAACTGTTTCGACTGGCGCTACGAACGCACTCGAATTATGAGACAACATGATCGCTTTGTTCGACTGGCCGTTTATAGACAATATTCTTTACAGCAGTAGAATCTGATATAAGTTTTTGGCCCCTAAACGAGTAAATCGAAGAACGTGGTTATAATGGGGTGCGTAATCCAAGACGCTTCGAAGTTGATACTCAAGTGGGAATGATGAATGATCATCCCGACTGTAGGTTGTCGAGGATGAATTAACCATTATCAATAACTGAACCTCGGACAGATTTGTCACAAGTTGCAAACCATCAATCAGCTTATTGTTTTGGTGATGCTGTGCTGTTGGGGGAAGATGGATCATCCTTATAAAAGATTCGTCTCCTCAAGTAAGAGTCAGAGAGCGCCAAATCGTTCGGCAATATCAAGGGCCTTATCGTTCATAACTCTGAGAAAAGAAACTGCTCGAATTATAGTGCTACTCCTCCACCTTTATCTAAATGGACACTCCGAAATAGAGACAAGAAGAGTTCATCATCAGACAATGAATCATGAAACCAAGTTTCTGTTATGGCGACTACATCAGGCATCCTTTTATCACAAATCACGTACAGTTTGATTAATTTATTGATACAAATTTTCGCGTTCGTATAGATGCACTTCATCGTATTTTGTGTGAATAATGACGGGTGTAAAATTAAATTATTAGTTCGACTCATCTGGATTCGAATTTGGCATGACGTTGTGCGTTATACTTCTAGTAATTACTGACATCCATTGTGTGGTGTGTAGCGTTGTTTGTATTGATATAGCTTAAGTGTCGGAATCCATAATTTTATCTGGTTCTCCGTTTGGATCTCGATTGATTTCGGATCGAGTGGCATTTATTTATTCGTGCCAGTGGACGTTTTCGCCTGCAAGTGCATCACAATGTTTTCATGGTTAACCGCTATACTCAGAACTCGACGGTTGTCTCTATTACTTTGACGCTCAAACCAGATAGAATAATCCATTTTGGGAACCTATGTTTTAGAGCAGCAGTTGCGCTATTCAGTAGAATCACTTTCAGTGGATTTAAACCCACTTCAATCAACTTGCGTGATCGTGCAAAATGGATATATTATCTCGCATTATCCTTCGAAATCTTAATGATTTCTGCCAGGAATATTCATTACTTACGGTCGTAGCTAGCGCGTTTGTGAGTTGAATAATCAACAATGATTTCTAAACTATCGAGTAAGAAAAGACTTCGGAAGAAATGGATTTCAGGACCAGCGGTGTCGCCCCTTCTCTCGCAACATGTAATATCGTGGTAGACACGGCAGGGTGTTCATGAGTTACTTCGTAGCATGTAGGAGTTAAGCCATATTTCTCTCGGATATCTTTCATGGTCTACGGTTACTTTGAGCGTGGTGTGGCGAATCACGTTTTATAGTAAGATTCAAGATTCAAGATTCAAGAATTTGGTTACAAAAAGCACATAGCTTCACAATTACCATATCATAGTAAATATGCGTTCAATAAGAGGTATAAAAAATCAATTATACGATGTCACTGGAGTCAAGTAATATGCTTACCCTGAGTCAATACACAGGCATCGTCAAATCGTTAAGTAACAAATAATTGTCCAAGGTACGAGTGAATGTTTGGATACAGGGAGAGGTGATAATTGCTTCGGGAAGGGCATTCCACAGGAAACAGACACGTACCGAATAGAAATATCGGCGACAATTAGTACGGGAATGGGGAATTTGTAGTGCCGCTGAGTGGCTACGTGTAATTCCTGATTCACGGTATTTGAACAAATGTTTGAGTGGATGATCTGGAGTATTCAATATCTTGTAAGTAATTATAACGTCACTTCGAAGTCTACGTTGAAGGGGAGTGGGGAGCTTTAGCTTTTTCAACCTTTCCTCGTATGTAAGGTCTCGATAACCACGCACGAGTTTAGTTGCACGATGATATATCCTGTCAAGCAAGAATATATCTTTTTTCATCCACGGAGTCCATGCTTGCGATGCGTGTTCCATTGTGGGAATTAAGTAGGTCTTCATGATTCTTGGCAACGTTACAGGCGTAAAGGTTCGGAAGATCCGTCGAAGCATACCTAGAAGCTTTGAAGCACGCTTGTAAATGACCTCACAATGCACGCTGTTCTTTAGGCTGCCACATATCCAGACTCCAAGATCCTTATCCGATTCGGTCCAGCTCAAAATCGTCTGCCCAAAGTGATATTCGTACTGAAAGGGCTTACCGATTTGCAGTAACTTGCACTTTTGAAAATTGAACGGCAGTTTATTTCTAACTGACCATTCGTGTAGTGCATCTAAATCACTTTGCAGTTTTACGCAGTCTGCAGTTGATTTTATTCGCATCCAAAGTTTAACATCATCCGCAAAAAGAACTACCTTGCATGAGAGCGTCTCAGGTAAATCATTGATGTAAACTAAGAAAAGCACTGGACCGAGAACGGAACCTTGCGGTACACCACTGGAGGTATTAATGGCTCGTGATTGTACCCCGTTAACTCGAACGGTTGCCTTGCGCCCATTGAGGTAGCTTTCGAACCACACGAGTAGCTGCCCGTCAATACCAATCTGTTTCAGCTTCCGTAGCAACAGGAAGTGATCAACTCTGTCGAAAGCTTTCGACATATCCAGATAGCACGCGTGCACACTGTCTCCTGCGTCAACCGATTGGGTCCAATCGTTTAATACCGTCAGCAAGTTTGTCAAGCAGGAGCGAGCTTTACGAAACCCATGCTGGGCGACAGATAGTATATTTTGTGATTCCAAGTGATGAACTATATTTTCCGTCACTATGCGCTCCATCACTTTGGATATCACGGGGAGTAGGGTGACAGGACGGTAGTTCGCGGGATCTGAACGGCTACCACCCTTATAAATTGGTTGAAATTACTCCTGTCTTCCACTCTGTTGGCACCACTCCTTCGGTTAGGGAATGTTGGAACAATTGGCATAGTGGTTCACACAGCTGCTGGTCACAGGATTTTAGTAGTGCTGGTGTTATTCCATCGGCTCCAGGAGATTTCCTAGGGTTCAGTCGACACAAGTGTCTTCGTATAATCGCTGAATTAATCTCAATATTATTCAGTTGTTGAGATACAATCGATGTCAGTAAATTCTCATTCGCCCTAACCGTTATCGGGCTAAACACATTTTCATAAAATTGAGCGAGAGTATCAGCCGTTTCCTTTGCTGTGACTGTTAATCCATTCTCAGAAATAACAGGAAACACCCCTGGTTTCACACTGGACCGAGCATTGACAATCCGATAGAGAAGTTTAGGGTTTTCTTCCATTTTCAAAGACAGAGAGCGATGGTAATATTGCTTGTCCTCTTTGACGAGAGCATTCACTTTGTTACGAATTTTAGAAAATTGCTGCCAAGAGGCATCAGTTCTGGTCTTCCGGTGTTCAGTCCAAGCAAAGTTTCGTTTCCCGAGCCATTTTTTTGTGCGACTGCGAAGCTTAAATCGGAAATCACTTGCCGTCGTTCATCAACAAGTCGCGAATTATGATCTATGTTTGACTGAAGTATTTTCGTGAGCTCACTGCATTGTGTTTCGGTGTTGTGCTGATCAAGTTCTTGCCAATTTACTAGCCCAAGCGATCCACGTAGACCAGCGTAGTCGATCTTTCTGAATTGTTTGGAGGACGCACAAACTCGTCTATCACTGCAAACAAACTCAAAGGCTAGCACCAGATGATCACTCCGACCGAGGGGCGCAATGTAGTCAACACCCTCAACTGCTGTTTTCTCTGAAGTAAAGATTAGATCCAAAATTGATGGCACCTCTGATCCTCTTCTATGAGTAAAGTAAACACATGATTATGCAGTGGAATCATGTCGATCACCTCACGAAATTTGTGATCAAATGTGTGTATAGGGTGATCGGACCTGGCAAAGAGATGAGGAAGATTGAAGTCCCCGATGAGTAGTAATTGCGAGCTACGCTTCTCTCCGGCGTAATTTAGCGCTTGTAATAACCTGTCATTCTGAGTATCATTCGAGGCTGGCGGGCGATATATGATTCCCAGAATGCAATCGTCCTGTGACACATTCGTGAGACTGCACCAGAGGGTATCTTTGAAATCAAGTCTTGGATCGTGAATTTTCATGCACTGAAGCCGTTCGTGACAGTATAAAGCCACACCACCACCTTTTCTTGGGCGATCGTTCCGTATTAGCATCATGTTGGTGATTAAGAGTTCACTATCAGTCATACAGGATTGAAACCAGGTTCCAGTAACAGCAACGAGGTCTGGCGTGTATCGTTTGCACAGCTCGGTCAGTTCAGTCAATTTGTTGAACAAACTTTGAGCATTGTTATAGATGCATTTAAGTGAGTTTTTAGAATGTAACACTGAGTCAGTATTAGTATTTATTGGTCCGACGATGTTGACGTCGGACCGAGATCGTTTTTTGAAGCAATTTGAAGTAATTTCGCGGGCGAATTTGCACCAGTTTTGGATAATTGCGTAATTGAGGGCTCCAGGTGGACCTCAACAGCGGCTTTTGAGCTGCACAGTCTAACGTTTTCAGGTAGCCTGTTTCTGTTCACTTTTAGCTTGCTTCGAACATCATCCGCCATGCTACTTGAAATAAACGTAACCTTAAGTGGATTTGCCCCTTTCCCGTGATAGTTCGGCGAATGAGGTATTCTGTATGTGTCGACAACTACCGAATTTTGGAAACCGATATTTTCGGCTATAAATGACCATTGTTTACGGTCGTGCTCTTTGTTTTCGAAGCCCGTTGTGGTGCCCGAATTTTCTGGAACGTCAAGCAGAATAATACTCCTTGGTGCTGTTTTGATCCCGCCTATTCGGTGCTTTTGACCTTTTCCACCAAGGAACGTCAGCATATATACGGTTGGGTAGGTCACTTTGCGTTCGGAGCAAATACGAATTTAGTAGGACATTTTCCATGTCCTTTTCGTTGGCGAAAGGGATTTTAAGGAGACGTGGTTTATCTTGATTCGGGGATTTCGTATGACGAGTTAATCGAGTTACCGACACGGGGTGAATACTGTCTAGGCCGATTCGATTACAAACGACGAACCAGTTTTCACGGTCATGCTTTTGCCTTTCTTGAAAGAGCGTCATCTCTGACTCAGGAATATTGGTGCATATTACACTTAAATTTTTTATGCGTTTTATCGAATGTTTCTGCTCCCTGTGATATGGAACCGTTTTGCTTTGAACTTCCTCTTTTGCCTGAGGTTTAGGGCTCAATTCTAACGCCAAACACTTATCACCTTTAGACACCATCTGGGTGAATGTTAGCTTGCTGGAATGAGACGCGTTCACTTGGAGCTCTTTGGACGTAACCCCTGAGTCTGGAATCGATGGTACATTATTGACTTTTTTCAACAGTTCCGTCGATTGATGAAGTTCAGATTGCTTTTGTTATCTTGAGCATCATCTGCTTCGGGTTGAATCGCTGGGGCAATTTTATCCATCAAGAGTGTTTTAAGCCTTTCCTCAATTATTCGATAATTATTTTCTAAAATTTCTAACCGAGGATCAAGCCTTGCCTCATAGGCAGCGTTGTGTGGATTGTCGCTAGACTGTTTGCTTCGACATGAAGTGCATATGTAACAGACACTGGGGAAATCCACGTTGTTGATAATCGATGCCACTTCCACTGTTAGGGCTTTATCACAATTGACATGTATTTTACTCAGGCAGCCGAAACATTTAACGACATGAGATCTAGCGCTTACCCCTTTGTTGCAAATTTTGCACACATCACGTGCAGTCTTCTTTGTTTGGGTTTTCGGGGTCAACCTGCGTGTCATTGTTTCAATCCGGTGACGGGTGACTCAGTGTAGTTATTGATCGATCGATAACTAGCGGTGGAGTGAATGCGTTGGATCGGAGTTAAGTGATCCAAACGATGAAAAGCGAACGAGGTAGGATAGAACTGTTGCGATTTCACGATTTTCGATCTCACAGATTTCAAAAGAATATCGGTCGATTCGGAGTGATTTGCTCTTCTCGACGGTATTTGAACAGAAACAATATTCCAAAGTACCGGGTCTGTTGCACACGTGAGTAATTTGGGTTATAATTCGAAAATTTGGATTTTCAAGGATTCAACTTTCGCGAACTTGAAACTGGTATAATCCAAACGAGTGAATTGAGACGAGTTCAATGATATCTGAACCGTTCAGTTCAGAAGAGCGAGTGAGGAAATAGATCCAAAAGTATGAGAGCACAGATTTATGCGACCGCACAGCACTCAGTAACAGTGATGTTGGCATACGATGATGCATGATATCATACAAGTCAAACCAAACCTTGAGATCGTCCAGTTTCGAACCTCAAATAGTGAAGCATCTGGTTCTGGCATACGCGTACATATTACAGTTAAGTCATAGAACCCGGTGGCTGATGGATTGTTCGATGGTTTTGAAGTTTATTCCACTTGCGTACTTTCTGATAGCTGCATATGCTTAAGCGACAGCACCGGAAACTTAATTGCTTAGAGTACACGATTTCATAAGATTTCTTTGTTTGTGCCGGGTTTACGTGCTAGCTTCGGGAAACCGCGTTTGGTGGGTTATTATCTTTCACATTTTCCATCTTTTCTTTTAATCAGTATCAGCTTTGTTAATCACTGATATACAACCATCATTGTCTAACAAACGGCTAGAAACCGGTAGTTGTGTGTAAGGGATGAAAATGTGAGCACCACAATACATTAATCGAGGTTAACTTCAATTTTTAAACAAGATTCACCGCTGACAATTTTCACATCCAAGCTCAGTCCCCGATTAATTTCTATTGCACTTGCTTGGTCGCAGGGGCATTGTGAAATTTGTCCGCACACGTAACAAACTCCCACGATAGAATAGTCTTTCAATAAGTGGTGGGGATATGAGTACCACAAAACATTCGTTTTTGATTATCTTTATCACTTCATTCGTCAAGGTTGTATTGCTGAGAGCATAAATTTTTCCTGAGCAGACATGACAGGTCACAAGATGAGTCTTTGGAAAGGTCCTTTCGAAAAACGTTTTTTTAATTTTTCCGTAAGGTTTTCTGAGTCATCGTTTCGTGTTGATGTGCGGTCATTTGTTTGTATTTCCAAGTTAACTGTATGAGACAGTTTCATGCATGCAACGTAATGTTGATCGCTAGATTTCAAAAAGGTGAACTTGGACAAGTGAGGGTCGTATTCGCTAAGCTAGACACAAATGATATACAAGATGCTGAGCATCATGTTCAAGATACAAATTAGAGAGAGCTCGAAGGATGTAGAATGTTCAGCACGTTCGAGTGTGAGTAAATTCAACTATATGCGTTAAACATTGTTAAATGTTGCTCGCGTGGAGTCTGAGAAAAATTTATCCGGAATAGAAAACATCAATAAGTCATCTTTCCGTCTAGGAAATATGGTATATTCTGATACATCTTGACGTGACGATCACAATAATATGGAAATTATTCGTTTATGACTTAAACAGGTAGTAATTTTCGCAAGAATCAGAGCATAAATGTTTTCTCTCCGCTCATCTGATTTACGAAATAAACCATTTATTTCTACTTCTACAACAATATATTCCTCCAAATTCAGGTAGTGCAACTTCTAAGCTGCGTATTTCAATAACGCTTTTCAAGAAAATTGCCATTGATAATCCGCAACTTTTCACACATTGTGAGTTGTTTTTTCTCAAGGTCATCAATTGATACTGAATGCTTATTGTAGAATTCCAAATTTGGTTGTTACCATCACTTTTTGCTGAGCACCAAAAATATTTTCGGCAATATTTCCTCCACACGTAAGTTTAAAGGGGCCAGAAATATGGAATGTTGCACTCTAATAATTCAACCATTGCTTCAGAAAAATTTGTCAGTGTGTGTGTGAAACGTTTCGTATATAAACGTTAATACGCGTTCTACTGCTACATAGATGAAGAAACTTTGCAGCATGGACTTCGCCATCCGGTTTTTAATAATCCTTCAGGTCGGCATTTATGGTCAAACTAGTGGGAATAATGGTAAGTAAATTGTTTTGCCCGGCAAATAAGAAAATTATCAGCGAAGCAATTAAATATGTTGATTGTATGAATATAAAATACTGATTAGTATTATTTTGAAAGAACATTTTCTTTCCTCATTATGTCGGTTGATTCAGGGTGTACGTGTACAGAGCTTCATGCTTCTTAGGTAACTCGATTATATTCCCTATCATGGTGTCAATTTGTATCAGCTAACTTTTGAGTCAATATTGTTAGCCATTTTTCAGTTAGCCCACGCTATGCATGTTCCAGCTGAAGTGTGTAAACGTGGTTAATTTCAAGACAGCTAAATGTAAATAGTACACGTTTGTATTGTTTGTAAAATACAAGCATGGGTCCTAGATCGGTCATTTCGTAACTTGATGTCTTTACTGCTCGACAATCCCTTACACTGGAGCACAGCAAATAAGACTGCGGTATTATGAAAATTGAATTTTTAATTATCTTTCATATTCTTTTCTAGTTATATATATATATATATCAAATGCAACGAATTTGCAAAATTATAAGTTCTCTGAGCTTCAACGCAAACCGCGAAAGTCAAGGAAAAATTGTAACCATAATCATTACACTCTTGCAAATAGGTAATAGATATTTAGTGTGACGAACCCGGAAAGAACTTTAGGAATCAGCTGTCGCTGATTAACATGAAATTACAAGCAAAGCAAATGAGCAATGCATGTCTACAAAACCTGAAAAATGTGTTTAACTCATGCTTACTAAACTGCGTGTTGAACTTCATGTAACACTACTGAGCAGGCACTAATTATATTAGCCTAAGTCACAGATTTTACGAGATCGAATCATCTCATGACTTTCACATGCTAAAATTTGTATGCATTTTTTCTATTAATTTCGTCTCTATAGTGTTGGCATTCATCTTGATGCGATTTTTCTCTTTTATCGTTTATAAAACATAATATTGGTTGACCACTTCATCATGTGGATTCAAAGGAAAAGCTCTGTTTTTATGACAAAATGCCCGAAATTATCTTAATACACCCATTTTGTATCACCAGATTAAATCATTGATAGAATATTGAACAATCCGTGTTAACAGCTGTATGAATTCTCCTCGAAATTAAAGCTTCTTCTAAGAATTTATAAAAGTACACCTCTTTCGTTTCAGAACGCATCGATAACGAGAGTAATTTTTCCCACTTGCATCGTTACATTGTTTTATCGAAAATAGCTTTTCGTTATAACATTTTATTCCAATCGATATCGTGGATATTGTGCGTACGTCTGATGATATTTCATACTATATATAATGCGATCCGATATTTTATAAAATATATGAGATTTTCAAATAGCGAAAAATCAAAAGGTTTTGCTGAATAAATGAGTAAACATTTTGTTTCTTTAAATTCACAGAAAATTATGAAATAACGTTCTACAATCCACCAATGGTTTATTCGTCTGAATCTACTGCAACTATTAAGTGCACGTTTTCGTACACAGGAGATATTACGTAAGATTAAAAAATATTTTGATGAATTGATTTTATTATCATGATCAGATGCATTCCTATCAAAACTGAGTTAAACTCCAAAGTATAATCATTGAAATCGTGCCTCACTTCAATCTGAGAGTTCGATAAAACCGATGATTGAAGCAAATCACTGGTTTTGGATAAATGAGATTCGCACGGCTGTTCGCTTCTTAAAGATAGAGCGTCGCTATAAGCCGGTGTAATCTTCCTAAATATCATAACCATTAAAACGAGTTCTCAAAACAATTTACAAAAGCAATTATACCGCTTAAACATGCGTTTCCAGATATTACCCCATGATTTTAACTCCGTAAGGACGAATTCTTTTATATATTACCGTTATTATATCACAACAAGTATACACGTCGCTGCGGGAGTAATATTACAGTGCATGAAGTATACACCTTTCGGTATGGTCGACTGGAAAGACACGACTTATACGCAAATATTAGCTACTGAGAGAGCAATTTCAAATATATGTGAATATTAAATTTTTATTACTGATGGATTTCTTTACAGACCTACTGGAAGTTGGGAAACACGATACATAACATTGGAAAGCAATAGCAAAAAAAGATAATAGTTTTTAACGGAAAACTGTTTCAATATTTATCAAAAAATATTCATTTAAATTTGGAGTAAATTTGTTGAACCTGGGTTCGGAGACAGTAGATTCAAAAAGCGTCTAGATGAAGTCGCTAGCGCGTCGTCCACTAACAAATCGTGAAATGTTTACATGACTGTTGGTATAAATGGCGGTTGGTCGGCGTTTTGATTATCCGTGTTGTGGTTTCACAAATCTCTTCTAATAATTTGACCGAGCGCTTTAAGTTACTTCTGATGGTTGATCTTCACGAAAGTTGGTTTCCGTAGTCGCATAATCATCTTCCTACGTATATATATTGAAATCTAAGTGCAAGTTGATCACCGGCGATCACCGTGCACAAACCCAAACTCGAAAGTTAGTAACTAATATAAAACGGACAGCAAATGTGTTCCATTTGTGTGATTTAACTCTGATACATGGTCGTGCCATTGCTGCGCTTCTAGCTAATCGCGGAATTTAGGTTCGATATTGTGAGCAAGCTTACATAATGTGACATAGCTATGGGAAATTCTGAAATCCCACAATATAAGTTTTATGAGCGTAATGTATGTTGAGTTGCGACGCATCTACTTGGCCTCACATTCACATATACTATGAATATGCAGAAGATAACACAACATCGTGTTTCGTCCATAAAATTTTCTGCGAACGACATTTATTTAACAGCACTGAATTTCAGAAAAATATCAAAGATTATGCAGCAAGAGTTATTGTAATACAATCCTATTGACATTGGCACTCTATTTTAAAATCTATGGCATATTGAATATTCATTTAAGAGCAACACCAAAATAGATTTAATTTAACGGACTTTCTGCTTGCACGATACTCCCACTTAAGTACTGTCTTTGTTTATTTGAAATATTTCCGGCTGGCGGAGCAAAATCTGTATAATCGGAAACACTGAAAAGTGTACATCAATTGAAACAGAAAATAGCCTCTGTTTCGATAGAAACGTTAAAAGAAATACTTAAAGTTTGATGAATCATTGGAAGACACAACATTGTTTGGAAAGTGTAGGTGAGTGAGCATTTGTTGTGAATATCAGCTTTCGATTCATGAAAGTCAATGAGAAAACCAAATCGGCAACCTATATTAATCTATATTAGAATAAAGTTTTCACGCACCTCACGAATCTTATATGCCATGAATTTTCACCATAACGTGTAATGATGCTGGGAGGCACCACTAAGCAATAAAACTCCCGAATGGATGATTATTTTTCAAGTGAATAGTAAAAGCAGTTCGGTTCACGAAATGAGTTGGTA
>JACCGJ010025962.1:0-49599 GCA_013407085.1 Atriophallophorus winterbourni | reverse complement strand
GTTATGTTTCACAGTCACGGGAAAACTCTAGATTCGCAAACAGACTGGTTCAGACGGAAGCACGAGTGATTCGACTGAAAGTTTATTGCTGAAGTACAAAAGCACCAATGGCAAGCTGAAAGAGGGAAAAGAGGTTTTATGTAAACTGTAAACTATTACATAATGAACATTCGGAGGTTACCCTCATAACACCTCCCCTTTGAGTTCTTGCCTTGTATGAACGTTGCCTTGGGTCGATTTGCATGTGAGCAACGGGATGCCGGACACGATCAGTCCATCTTCGTGGAGTACAAAGATTTCGTAAATCAGGAGATTCCGGAGAGGCGGCAACATTTGTAGACGGACGTCGTTCGAATGTGTCGAGGAGAATGTCAAGTGGAACATTGTTTCTAGGACTGTTCATCGTATGCACATTTGAGGGTAATAATTGATTGGCATGCCGAACCCAGACTGAAGACTGAACGTCGACGTCGTAAGTTACATTACCGGAACGGCGTAGAATACGACCTTGTGTCCATTTCTCAACACCTCCACGATAATCCTTCGCAAGTACGACCTGACCAGGTGAAAACACTCGCTTTTTTGCATTGTGACGACGATTGAATCGTTTTTTGCATCGCAGTGTTCCTGGTGATAGTTTTTGGTGCAACTGGGTATATTGCATCAATTGGCAAACGTAACTTTCTGTTCATTAAAGCTTCCGCAGGAGAACAGTTATTCGGAACGTTTGGGTTTGGAGTTGCTCTATAGTTAATCAGGAATGTTTCTATGATTTCTGGTATGGTCTCCTCTCCCCTGAGTTTAGAGATGGCTCGCTTGAATGTGTCAACAAAACGTTCTGCCTGCCCGTTGGATTGCGGGTGATAAGGCGGTGAACGGATGTGTTGTATGTTGTTGAATTGACAGAACTCGGCAAAAATTGCGGAGGTAAAAGCAGTACCGTTATCTGACACCAAAATGTCTGGAACGCCGAAACTACTGAAAATATGACGAAGTTTCATGATGGTGGCTTCAGATGTTATACGGTCCATGGGAAATATTTCGGGCCATTTGCTGTAGGCATCGACAAGGATTAAGTACTGTTGACCATCTATTGGTCCTGCAAAGTCGATATGCAAACGTGACCAGAGAGATTGAGGTGGAGGCCAAGAAAACAAAACTGATTTGGGTGGAGATTTTGCTGACAATTGACACTTAGAACAATTGCGTACTAAATCTGAAATCTGCTGATCCAATCCAGGCCAATAAACATAACTTCGTGCTAGTGCCTTCATGCGATTAATACCTGGATGTCGGTTATGAAACTGAACCAAAACTTTTCGCTGCAATTGGGCGGGTACAACCACGCGATGAGCAAACAATATACAACCATTGACTTCTGACAAAGAACAACGGTGTTGGTAAAAAGGCATGAGTTGGGCATCAGGGCACTGTGACGGCCAATTGGTACGGATATGTTCGAGGACTCGTTGAAGTAGTGGATCATGGGCAGTAGCTTCACAAACCATGGCTGAAGTGACTGAAAGCGCACGGATTGATGTAGTGAGCACACTGCTGACTTCTGATTCAAGAGTGATTGAAGCGATAACCGCATCTTCATGTGGTTCAGAATCTGCTGTATGAGCAAGAGAGACGCTATTGCATACAGAATTCAGAGGTAAATTCCACAAATTTAGTTTTTCCATCCAATCGAGACCAAGTAAGTTTAGCTGCACATGCTCTGTCAGATAACAAGTTCCGGTGAATTTTGTATCTCTGAAGGAGACGTCACAATTTAGCTCACCAGATATCTGTAGGGGATTTCCTGAAGCATCTTGAGCACAATGTTCAGTGGGGCATACGGAAGGTTTTCCGATAAGATCCCAAGTAGCACGTGAGATTATAGTTATGTCAGAGGCAGTATCCAACTGCAGGCGTACTGGCGTCTGATTTATACATACAGTGATGAATCGACGGCGAGATTCGAAATCAACTTTAAAGGTAGCGTACAGTGAGTTAGACTGAGAACGCTTCGAAAATGTAGACTTTTGTAAAATCCGTTTTCGCGGATGACGAATCTTTTTATCATCAGTACTGTTCGGAGGACAGAATCCTTCCTTGTGACCTCTGCGATTGCATGTCTGGCATTGGTGCTTTTTAAATGAACAAAACCGTTTGAAATGCCATTCACCACACGACCAGCATGGTGTTGGGGGCTTTTTGGATGTGAGAATGAGGTTTGTTTCACCTTCTGGACCAAAGTTGATGGCTGAGTTGATTGCTGCACCATCGCAGTATCGTGCTTAAGATTTAGCAGACGTTGACATTCGATGGTTAGATCTTGAACTGTCATATTAGGATTTTGGTCCAATTTGGACAGCAACCGCATACGGATGTCTGAATCATTCTGAGAGGAGAGACCAGCAACAAATATGAGGCATTTGAACTGATCTTCGGTCAGTGATTTCAACTGAAACCTTTCGCACTCTCGGTTAACGATTCCTGCAAATGTGACATAGTCGTCGGTAGCTGTCTTGGATAACTTCAGACAGTTGTATCGAAGATTGAACAATGAAGCTTGGTCGCCGAATATTTCACGGAGCTGAGCTACCGTTTCCTCAAAGGTGAGATCTTTGGGTTGTTTCGGCAAGATAAAATTGATAAAACGTTCATGTTCAACCGTGCTAAGCTTCCTAACCAGTAAACGTGCTTTCCAGGCTGGATCCTTGCTGCTGAGCTCATGCTGAAAGGTGTCCTCCCAGCGTTTGTACCAGGCATCGAATGTTTGTCCCGATGAAGGTTCGTAATGAAACTCAGTGATGGTAGCAGATACAGAATCTATTGTTTCAGACTGCACATGAGACGATCCAACCGTTGCTATAGAGTTTAGACGTTGTGTGAGTAATTCGATCATGCGCATTTGACTTTGTTCAAACAGCGCCTGTTGATCGCGAAGAAGCTTTGTTACATCTTCTACTGGTATAGACATTGTATGTGGATTCAGTAATACCCCGTCGCCAAATTGTTATGTTTCACAGTCACGGGAAAACTCTAGATTTGCAAACAGACTGGTTCAGACGGAAACACGAGTGATTCGACTGAAAGTTTATTGCTGAAGTACAAAAGCACCAATGGCAAGCTGAAAGAGGGAAAAGAGGTTTTATGTAAACTGTAAACTATTACATAATGAACATTCGGAGGTTACCCTCCTAACAGCAACGCTTCAAATTGCGCTCACTGACTGACAATCAATTTAAATGTCTCATTTTTACCAGCAGTCTGCGATCCTCACGATTTACAAATATTCGGACTCGCTTACTGAATCGTATAGAGCAGGATCTGACTATGACGCTCCAAGCAATCATGAACATTAAAAACTACTGCGCCCTCGTGCAGTCGAACATTCGTGACAATTTTACAATCCAGGCGGTACATCAACCAAAGCAGAAAACAACCCTCAGCGACCGTCTCCGCATCTAACACGAAAACCAAAGCTGCTCAAAACAGTTGAAAAATCCAAGCCCCATCCAAGTGCTGGCAATGTGGAGAATGGAATTTTGTGCGTTTTTGCCCATTCAAGAAACACAGATGCCAGAATTGCAAAAAATGGGGCATAAAAAATTACTGCCGGGCGAAGTATTTTAATAAGAAATCTGTACTGAATCATTCCAATAACAATAATTATCGCTCCTATCCTGTCTTTTCAACCTTCCAAGGGGATGTGAAAAATCGACGGAAGTATCTTACCGTGACGCTTAATGGTACGCCCACCTGTTTTCAAGTTGACACTGCCTCCGACATCACTATAATATCGGAAGACACTTGGCGATCGGTCGGCAAATCAAACATAAATCCCACCAGTCATGTTGCACGCAGCGCATCTGAAGGAACGTTAAATCTCATGGGCCAGATTACCTGCTGTATTGCCCTCAACAAGACACAACTAGAAGGTGTCTGTTACGTGTCAAAGCATCCAAACTTGAATCTCCTTGGCCTGGATTGGCTTGAAAATTTGAAGTTGCTTGATTTCCCACTGAACACTGTGTACAATGCTGTGAATCAATCGACATATGACTGGGTAAAACAGATTCAACTCAAATTTCCGAATGTCTTCCAGCGGGGGAATGCAATACGGAAGACGTTCCGCAGAATGTTTTGATGTTCTACCGAATCACGCCTAATCCTAACGTACTTGGAGCCATATCACCTGCGGAAGTCATGCTAAAGCAAACACCGAGAACCATCTTTGATCTCATGCGACCAAACACGGTGGAGCATACCGAAAAAAATCTCGAAATGGTAGCCCAATACAATAGATATAATGGTGCAAAATCCCGAAAATTTATGGTCGGACAAAATGTCCTCGCCAAGGATTACCGCGGTGATAAGATCAAATGGACCCCAGGGATCGTTAGCAAGATCGTGGGCCACGTTTGTTACGAGATAATGGTTGGAAAAGAAACATGGGTACGACATGCAAACCAACTAAGGGCGTCAGGTGCAAGATGGAATTCTCCAAGTATGCAGGAAACTCCATTGGAAATCCTACTGGGTGAACTCAACCTCAAAAGCCCAGAACAAAGAAAGCCAGCGGAAGAAGATCCCCTCGAATTAATTCACCGAAATGCAGACAAAGAAGGCGGACCGATCGAAGACGTGTTCCAGTAACCCGCCTGCAAGTGAATCCAAAACTGAAGTCATACGACAACCAAGCTTAAACGGGGAGGTGTTAGGAGGACACCCACTGTTGCACAGACAGTAAACGAACTATCGATTAATCGACCAATCAAGATCGATGGTGAGTTCAAATTATGATTTTTACTCATTGTGATATTCACACATTCGCTCACTGTGATACTCTTAGCATTCGGTGAATAGACGAGTTGAGTGACGGTTGTGTTCTCTCTGACTATACGGGCTGGGCTAACAGTAGTGCAGCACAGACATAACATGGAGTCAGCGAGACAATAACCCAGAACGATGGCACCTTAATCACCGTCAAAGAGCGCTGCTTGTCTCGTTAGTCCTAGCACTTTCATGAGCAATTTAGCTTGCCAGCAGCAGATTTTTCATTGCCTTCCATTTTATGTTGTGAATCCTAATAAGTTGAATTAACGCCTCCGGGCGAAGCAGAAATCAAGCTCGGTATTGAGTCCATGACAAGATTTAACGCCACTGGTCACGACGGACTGGACCCGATTCTATTCAAAGAGGATCGCGATATTCTATTAAGCACTCTAGTTGACATCTTTCGTCAGGTATGGGACACGGAAACTATTTCTCAGTATGGTGGAGAATTTATACTATTACCTATTTACAAAAAATGTGTACGTACTTCATGCTCTTATCAAAGGGAATAAGCCTTACGCCCGTCATTACCCGGCTTTTTGCTTCAGTATAGCTTCGGCGCCTTATATTACACAGGAATCACAGATATGTGAAAAGCAAGCAGGATTTCGTCCCGGTAGAGGATGTGTTGATCATATATTCACTCTTCGGCAAGCCCTAGAATACAGTCGTGCTTATAGATAGCCCACTGTAGCGATCTTTCTTGATTTTAATGGTTCTTTTGTTTCGATCGATATGAACGCATTATTTATTACCTTATTTCTCAAAGGTGTTCCACAAAAGTACTTTAACATATTTTGGGCGCTTTATTCCTATAGTTCTGGGCGCGTTCGTGTGTACAATAGTTTGTCAGCCAACTTTCCTACGGTTAGTGGTGTCCAACCTCAACATTTTTGTTCAATTTTGTAATTGACACTGTAATGGATGCATGCAATGCAGGCATACCGACACCCAGCATTCAGATAAATCTACAGTACGCACGGTTTTACTGTATGGATGTGCAACATGGACCCTGTGAAAGAAAGAAATAAGACGTCTGCATGTATTCGACAATCGCTGTTTCCGCACCATTGCTGGAGTTACTTGGCACCATTGGATACGTAACGCAACTATCCGTAATAGAATCCTTGGTAGCGACGTAGATATCGGAAATCAAGTTAACGTGCATAGACTTCGCTGGTTATGCAACGTATTGCAAATTGGAAATCATTTTTTCCTAACGTTTTTGTTTGCCATTCCTAACTCGTAATGGCGTCGTTCAAAGGTTGGCCAGACTCTGACTTTTCTGAAGCAGATTAAGACTTTGACTGTTAAACTAGCTGCGGTTGGTGCGATCTGTCTTCCGGGTTGGGGTCCAAAAATGAGAATTCACAGTGACTTTTTAGCCTTAGCAATATGGCCGAAAATCATGTTCAGTGGCGGTCTTACTGTAGACATCTTCTTGGAGTGTTTGAATAATCTTGTCTGTTGTCAAGTGAATTGGCGGGGGAAAGCTTGTTATGATGCGTGACAGTGAAAGCCGCAAGGAAGCTGTCATGCTGATGTCGATCTACTCGTTCCCAACACTTGCTTGAATGTTTGATGTTCAATTCGAGGTGTAGGGAACTTATCCTAGTATGCCCGTGTCTAATCTTTTAAAGGTTCAGTATGTTTTTAGGTCCCGCCCTTCCCCATGTCTGTTTAGAATTTTCCACTATTTCATTGTTGTATGACAGTTAAGCACTTGTTACTTGTCACGGGTGTAATACCGTCACTGATGATTGTAATCGCACATAATGCAACATTCGTGTAACACCTTGATTATACAAAGAGTCATGGAGTGGCTACTTACTCTTGCCATTTGTAGAAATCAGAGGTGTGAACCAGGTTGCATTCGCTATATCCTTTGAGACTCGCTTTTTCTTTGAGCAGTGCACACATATTTTAGTCTATCTACCCACTTTTCACTCGTAAATAAATTCCGCAACGTTGCATGGCAATCAAACATCGAAACGCGACACTGGTTTTAATGCAATTTTTCATCATGCTTTTGGCTATATGCGAATGACAATTTTCTTGCTGCCTAATTTTAGTGTTTGCCAAATCAACCAAAAACGAGTATTTCCGTGAACCGTTTTTCCCAGTGGACCTCAGTGTACTAAAAATACAACGCACGAAATTGCGTTACCTTCCTGTGTTTTCCTTCAATCATCCCTGTCACACGACGAAACGCCGCAGCATATAATACGCCTTCCACTAAACTGGTGGAATAAGAGCGCCTACATGTACTTGGCATATTCACGCGGCTCCATAGATATAAATTTCCTGGTATATCTGATAGGCTTAGTATCTCACTACTTTAGTTGGTCAATTCAAAACCAAAGGGCTATTTGACGGGGTGTTATTTAATTATTGTTATCTTTTACTTGCAACTGTCGTTTCGTTTGCATATGTTTTGCCATATTAGCTCGTAGTCTCGACCTACTGCGCACGTGTTACCTTGGTTTGACTAATTTGCGGTATAGCAGATTCGATGCCTCTCATTGTATTTCTTTTCTATTCTGTTCTATTTTAAATAATCGAAAGCATATTTTAAATTTGATTTTGCTGATCTTATTGTTAGATCATCGATCACCTTTTTTGTTTTCAGCCCAGCAGGAATTTCTTTTTCCGAAGGTTTATGATTTCAAGATCGTGTTTACAATTTCAAGCCATCTTCTGCCGCTATTGCCTGTCTTCGACATTTGGTATCTTGAGCAAAAATCGCATTCTAGCTTCACGTGGGCTATCTTCTCATTCGAGAAACGTTGACAACATTACATTACATCACTCAGAAGAACCTAATCAATCGTCCGATGGAAGTTGTAGTCAATTCGGGCGGTTGGCTGCCGAAGGTGCGTTGTATTGTTACCAAACATTACAATCATTCACAAGAGTGTGTAATATTGATATTGAACTTCAATGCTTATCTGACTTTGAACGCTTTCAAAACGTGTCTGTATAAGTGAAGACGATAAGTTAGAAAATGAGCTGTATGTATGTACGTATGTATCCTGGGCAACGTGACAGCATCTTAGCCCACGTGCAGTCTCTGACTGTGCGGCACTTTGCATGGATCAGGCTTGTGCTTTCATACCATACCATACGTATGTATCCAGGCAAATTATCGCAAATTACCGTTGACCACCTGGGCTGAGGCAGGAACTGTGCTACCACCACGATTCATTCAACCGGCCCACAAACAAACTTGGCTTTTGCGCAAACCTGGCTACGCGCAGCTTTCAATCCCCCCGGATTATGGAAAGGTCAACCTGCGATTCATCTAATTACCCCCTCATATCTGTCTAGGCCTGGGCAACCTGACAGTATCTTAGCCCACGTGCAGTCTATGACTGTGCGGCTCTTTGCCTGGATCAGGCTTGTGCTTTCATACCATCATACCATACCGCACAATCATACTCTGCACGTGAGCTAAGATATAGCTGCTTCAAAAGCAACTACGTATATCTATCGCAATAGATCAACTTTCGTCAACCGATAAGTGTCCGCAGTAGGCCAGTGCTTTTCGTCAATCTCGTGATTATTCCCTATATACACGCAAATCTTCATGGAAACTCGATGGGTGATGCGGTCGAAACATACGCAGCCCCCAGCGTAATCGTTTTTCCTAATTCGCGTTTCACTATTACATAGTGTTGGCTGAGTATGGTATTAAAGTACAAGTCTGATCCAGGTAAAGTGCCGCAGAGTCTGAGACTGCACTTGGGCTAAGATACTGTTAGGTTTCCCATGCCTACACAGATATGAAAAAGGAAATAAAAATGGAAGTGATTCTTCAGCGTGTTTCAGCATGCAGCTCAATCAATTTAGCACTTTGTTAGCTGCACAGCACAGAAGTACTGCACGATTGCACACCCGTACAATCCGTGAGTAATCTTAGTACAGTTGTGCAATTTTTGCAGTATTTTTTTACCGCGCATGTAAACCGTGTCATCATCATCATCATGCAGCACAAGTCGGGAGCCAGACAAATTACCAAGTAATATGATGCAGGAAGGTTAGCAAAAGCTACACCCGCTACGCGAACACGCGAGATCTCGTCCTCGACAACCGCCATCAGAGATATAATTGCCACGGCAAACAAAGCTGTCGACCAATTCAAGATTGACATCACACATTTAGATTTGGAAGAGAGCCGCTCCAGTTCTGGGTATGTTTTACTCTTGTTAGGCGTATACTTTGAAGCTTTAAGTGCCAGGCGATCCATGGCTTGTTGCATTATATGAGGGTCATCTCTCAGAAGTGCACCGACGTGCAATCGTGCAGCACTTATGTGCCGTGCTGCTAGCATCCTGCTAAATTGATTAGCCGACGGTAGTGAGCTGCATGCTGAAACACGCTGGAGTTTCACTACAATTTCTATTTCCCCCCGCTTATCTGTCCAGGCACGGGCAACCTGACAGTATCTTAGCCCACGTGCGTGCTTTTCCTGGATCATGATTGTGCTTTCATGCCATACCATACCCAGAAATGCGATGTCATCCGCATACTCTAGATCGGTAGCTCTCTCACCCGGCAGAAGTTCAACACATGCGCTCACCAGACTATCTAATGCTTTCCTTAGGACATCGTCGATCGCGAAGTTGAAAAGGAACGGCGAGGTAGGGCAGCCGTGCCGCACCCCGCTGGATATATTGAACGAGGATGACAATTGTCTGTACCCTGCCCGAGGTTTGGCAATATAATGCTTTCAAGATCCAAACATACTTCCAAAGGTTGTAATAGCCGGGGGTGGCAGTGGGCATAAGCTCCCACTGTTTATAAAATGCTCCCATATGGCATGCGTCTCAAATAGCCTCTGACAACAAAGTCCAGCTTCTGGCCTGCACGAGTGGCTCCCCGAGCCCAGCGGAACTGCTTCTACCAACAGGAGAAGGGGCGAGGGCGAGTGACTGGCGCCTAAAAACCAGTTTGCTTAGGGCAGATGGAGCTCGTTAGCCTGGGAGGGCATTTCATCTAAGGGAAGGAAAACCCTGATTTTAAACCTCCGCTGCCTTGCGGATACTCAATCGCGGGAACGGCTTCGGGAGAAAACCCTGAGGAAAAATCTGGAACAGAGTTTGGTGGATGGTTAGTTGGTGCACACCAGCTCTTTCTGGCAACTCCCTGCTGCCTTGCAGGTTCCACTTGGTTGTGCGAAGGCTAGAGAAGCTGACTCGAACAAACGCCGATGGTTCTGGGGACGCCGCTTTGTACCAAATTCCCAAGAATCTTCACTGAAGCTGACTCATCCACCAGGAGGAGATAGTCGCACAAAGTAAGTAAGTAAAGTAAACATACTTCTCGGGCACTCCATTTCTCAGTAGATAGTTCCAAATACTTTCGCGATCGTTTGAATCGAATGCCGCTCGGATTTCAAAGAAAACCAGGTTAGTTGGTCGACGAAATGCGTCGAGTCGCTCCAGTAACTGACGGACCGTGAAGTTTTGACCTATAAACCCTCGACCGACACAAAACCCAGTTTGCTCCTCACGGATTTGCTCTTCCCGTTTGGTACTCAACCGATGAAGCAGGATTTTTATGATGGATCGTTAGGAGGGTGCCCTCCAAACAAGGATGGAGGCCAGTATTTTAGGAGCTATTAAAATGAGATCGATACCCCGATGATTTTCACAGGAATCGCGCCGCCCCTTCTTGGTAATCTGAACAATTACTGATTCTCTCCCAGTGATCGGAACACGTTCCTCCGTCCATATTTTGACGAACAGCGCTTGAAGTTTGCAAACCTACATCTTTGAACAATGACGGTACCAAGTCATCAGCACCTGATGCCCGGTGGCGCTTAAGGCTCTAGAGTATATTGTAAATCTCTGATTTAGTGGGGGCATCGAGAGAAATCGACCATTGCGTATAATATTCCATATCCTCGAAATCAGTGGGTGCCTCAAAATGTTCTACCCAAAGCTGCATGCGCCTGGCATGTTAAAACCTGGCGAACCATTTGCATCACGTATCAGCTCACTGATGCCTGGTCGCTCTCTTCCAGTAGTTCTAATGAGTTGAAACAATTTTCTTTAATTGCCTATAGCTGCCGCAGTTTCCATTTCCGTAGCCGTAGAATTCCAACAACTTTCCCTGTCGGTTCTCAAGCTGACATCCAGTTTATGTTTAAAAAGCCTTCGTGACTCATCATGTATGCTATCAACAGAAATCACTCGGTTTTCCAGACCGAAGTAGGGGTTGGCTTAGGGGGTCCCACCGGGAGCCTTTGGCTTAAAAGCCTCAACTTCAATCAATGGGTTGAGACTGAATTTGTCGGACCTCTATCCATCAACCTTCCTGGTGTGAGTAGCTCTGCTGGTACCAAAAGACCACCAATATTGCTAAACGGGTGATGAAGGTACACAAACCATCGCACCACGTGAATGGTCCAGTCTCAGCGCCAATAGTAGTACACTGCAGCGGAGATACGCTGGTGTTTCATAGCCGTTTTCTCTTATATCTATATAGGCGTCGACAACCTGACAGCTGTGCTGCGTTTGACCTGAATTCAGACTGCCGATTTCACACATACGTAATACAATCGGTAGACGTTAAAATAACAATCAAACTCTTTTCACGGCCTAACGTTAATAGCATGCAACATGTTTTAATTCTAGATTTAAAACATTGCATCTTATCTGTCGCCATTCCCAAACGTACAGGATAGACCCACACGTTGCATACGAAAGTAAATATTTTCATGTTCATGTTTTTTCGATTTGCAGAGGATGCTCAGGTGCCTCGTGTTCATCATTCATTACAAAATCGTCCAACTGATGACCGTAAAATAAGTGAAACTCTGTTATCCGAATCAGCGAAGGAGCTAGGTCTTCTGCGTGGCTTAAGCCGAAATCACGAGCACCCACAATACATTCGTGACAGTGAGCTATTAAAAAAGTACTGCTCTAACGGGAACGTGAAATCTGCATTATCTGTGAGTTTTATCCCACTTCGATGTTTCGGTTTCACTTAGCATTATTCTTTGTTTGAATTTAATCGTTTCTTCTGTTTTGTGTTTACACCTTATAGCGTTTCATTTTTAGCTAGCATAGCTACTTGCGCTGCAATCTATGACTGTGGCACTGTCTGGATCAGGCTTGTGATTTCAGACATACACACATGAATACATGCATGCATACATGTGATGTGTGATGTGAAATCACAAGCCTGATCCAGGCAAAGTGCCGCACAGTCATAGACTGCACGTGGGCTGAGATACTGCCAGGTTGCCCAGACCTAGACAGATATGACAAAAGAAATAGAAAGAAAATAGAAATGGTAGTGAGACTCCAGCGTGTTTCAGCATGGAACTCATTACCGGTGGCCAATCAATTTAGCACGATGTTAGCCGCACAGCACAGAAATACTGCACGATTGAACATCCGTGCATACATACATACATACATACATACATACATACATACATACATACATACATACATACATACATACATACATACATACATACATACATACATACATACGTACATACATACATACATACGTACATACATACATACATACATACATATATTGTATTGTATGTACGAAAGCACACACCTGATCCAGGCAAAGTGCCGCACAGTCAGAGACTGCACGTGGGCTAAAATACGGTCAGGTTGCCCAGGCCTAGACATATATGAGAAGGAAATAGAAATGGTAGTGAGACTCCAGCGTGTATCAACATGCAGCTCACTACCGTTGGCCAATCAATTTAGCACAATGTTAGCCGTACAGCACAGAAATGCTGCACGATTACACATCCGTGCACAATCATACATACATACATACATACATACATACATACATACATACATACATACATACATACATACATGTATGAAAACATAAACCTGATTCAGGCAAAGTGCCACATTGTTATTGGCTCCACGTGGGGTAAGCTATTGTCAGGTTGCACAGCCCTAGACAGATATGAGAATAAAAATATGATAGAATAGAAATGACAGCGAGAATTTAGCATACATCTCACTACCGTTGGCTAATTAATTTAGTTGTCAGCACGAAGTACTGCACGATCGCACATCCGTGCTAGACACATACATACATACATAATTTAGCAAGCTTCTGCGAGTTTCTTATGATTTATTGTAATCGGGAGTGAGTAGAAACTTTTTAATATATCTCCCCGGCTTGACATTCGTTCGTATGTTTCTATGTCAACTGACTTAGCCTTACTCCTTTGATTCAGTTTTTGCTGGTTGGCTCTTCAAAATTATGAGTGCATGAGTTTATGGCTTTGTAGAGTACCTTGAGTACCTTTGCTGCCTGCCCCGAACGGATTTTGAATTTGCGGTTCGCAACTTGATGGTTTTCACTATCAACCGCATAGTATGGTGTAATTTTATTGTTCCCGTTCGGCGTACTCATTTTAACAATGGTTCACAATGCTTGAATAGTTTTTAATGTCCTACTTTCTGTTAATTTAGTTCACTCCTCGTCTTGGAGCACTCGGGACATGTTATCTTATTATAATGCACCGACTATTTTTTTGCTGCTGCTGATACTCTATCTGCTCCGTAGTCTCTGACTATGCGGCACTTTGCCTTGATCAGGCTTGTGCTTTCATACCATACCATACTCTGATAGGGAATTTGCTTCCTCTGAAGTGATTAATTTCATTTTATTTCTGACAAGTGTTTTAGAACATATGGACAGCTTTTGCTGGTTCTGACGTGTACATTCAACTCCGTATTAGCTCATCATAATCAAAATACGCTGTTTTCTCGTTGTGTCTGAATTGCATGATATACTTAAATAACTATCTTTATGCTGTAAAATTGTGCGTCAGAATTCACATTATGCTGCAACATGGTTGAGATGCCATCTTGTTGCTCCATCCCATCTTCTGTGCTGTGCGGCTAACATCGTGCTGAATTGATTGGCCAGAGGTTTCGAGCGGCATGCTGAAACAGGCTGGAGTCTCACTATTATTTCCTGTTATTTTTTCTTCCTCATATCTGTTTAGGCCTGGGCAACCTGACAGTATGTTAGCCCACGTGCAGTCTATGACTGTGCGGCACTTTGCCTGGATCAGGGTTGTGCTTTCATACCATACCATTCCTATCCCATCTTAGCCCACGTCCATGACTGTGCGGCACTTTGCCTGATCTGACACATCCTACAACGATGCACAAAACTCTTGCTTCTCACGCAAAACTTTGCGACTTTTCCTACCTGATATTTTCACTTCCGCACGGGTGTGTAATCGAGTGTGATCGTTTCTAACTACGATGGTAATCATGCTGAATTTATTTACCACTGGTAATGATTTGCATGCGGAAACACTGTAGTCTCACTATTCTTTTTATACCTATCTAGATCTGAGGAAGATGGCACTGTCTCAACCTCCGTGCAGTGCAGGACTTTAAGGCACTTTGCCTCTGTCGTTTCATACACAATTTCACCTTAATATGTCGGGACATTAATGTAGAAACCATTATATTTTCCGCTAGACGATCCTATAAATGCATGTCGACATATTAATCTTTGTCGAATCTAATAATGCAGCCCACTGTGGATTACGTGACATAAACTACTTTTTACATTTAATTAACGCTCATTTCCAGGTGTTTTTCGACACAATGTTGACGAAACATCGAGTCGTTCCATCAATTATCGATGCACACCGCTTGTTACGTGCTTTAACTCTGACGGGCGAAAGTGACATCGCCTTTTCAATCTATAAAAAGATCAGTCAGATCGGTGTAAAACCTTCGCAGGAGACGTATTCACGTCTTTTCCGGTAATTGATTAGTTTTTTGCGTTTTATTTAGTCTAGTCCCGACTGTTTGCTTACTTTTTTTGTCATACACACTTATACACTCAATACAACATGTTTAATCTGCAATAAATGCTGCTGTGACTGTCACACCCTTCATTTCTTCCAACTAATTCAAGGGCTATTTGCTTTGAAATTGATGGACCTAATGCGGACATCGTTTCGATGTTCAATGTAAAATGTTTCAATTAATTGATTTACATCAATTCTAAATTGTGATGAATAAACTCACGGATGAAAAACGCAGGCTGTTTAAGATAAATATGTTTTACCTTTTGCTATAAAACTGGGTTGAACGAAAAATGGCCTATTCGAACTACGTTCGTGTCGTAGACGCTGTTCAGTCATTTCATTGATCCGTATCATGACTGTCGGTGATATATATGAACTCACAAGAGTGTATCTGTATGTCATTTGCAATATTGTCAGGTTTCCCGTGCATCGACGGGCAGATAAATGGGTAATAACAGTAAGACAACAACATGTTTCCTCTCGCTGTTCAATACCAGTGGCATTGTTGCATTGTGACATTAGACAGTGGCATTTTTATATTTGTTTTGAGCTTAACCAGTGTATATATGTATGTATGAAATCTCAAGTGCCGCACAGTCAAACAATGCACATGCCAGGTTGCCATGGCCTAGAGAGATATAAGAAAGAAATAGCAACGGGGCTCCAATGTGTTCCCATATGCAGCTCCCTACCTTTGGCATATCAATTCAGCACAGTGTTAGCTGCACAGCACATAACTACTGCATGCTTGCACACCCGTGCCTAACCAAAACCGTTCGGAATAAGGAATTTTTGATAATCGTAAAACACATTTCTAGAAGTAGTAAACGTCAAGAAAGATGTACTGGTATACTATTTGAAGTGACATTTGCGTTTGCTCCTTTTCACCTCTGACTGTATGAAATGGTAATTTGGAATATGCATTTGTAGTGTATATGCCGAAGACTGCCTTGCTTGGTTTCGCAAAAACGAACATTTACTTCTTCAATCTAATCATCGTTCGGCCCCGCTCACTCGCCGCAAAAAGTAAGCGTTGTTACGGCGTTCTTGATTCTTGGATAGTTCTGAATAATCTTGCCCTTCCATTTCAGTGAATATTCCGTATTGTTTTTACCTCATCAATCTTGGTTAGCCATTGTGGTTGTCATGTATGAAAGCACACGCCTAGTCCAGGCAACGTACCGCACAGTCATAGATTCGTAAGCACAAAGAATAGGAAGATCGTATTGCAAGTCTCAATCTCTTCGACTCTCGTTACTGCCGTCTTAGAGGTGATTTGATTCTTATGTTGAAGATACTGCATACCCCCAACCACCCCCTAAATAAACTATTCACACGACTACCACCCAGAACCAGCCGGAGTCACGACTATGCAGTACTTATTCCCGACTCGAGACTAAACTGTCGAAGGTACTTTTATTCTGTATGTGTATGCTTTACCTGGAACTCCCTACCTTGTAATGTTGCACATTCACCCAACTTGGATATATTCAAATCGAATTTGGACAATTTCATGTCGACCAACCCAAACATTTAACCTATATATTTTACACTTTGAACTTTGAAAACAGTTTCTGCCCTATGGATTTTTACTTGATTCCTGAACTGCTCAGTAAGCAAACAAATCCCGTTTTACTACAAAAGTTATTCGTAATTGCCATATTATTCTGTGGTTTTTGTTAAGCTGTATGCTTCTTAGACCATTAAAATTGAATTGAATTGATAAGATACTGTCAGGTTGCCCACGCCGAGACAGATATGAGAAAGAAAATAGAAATGGTCATGGGACTCCTGCGTGTTTCAGCATGCAGCTTACTACCAATCAATTCAGCCGCACAACACAAAAGTACTACGCGATTGCACATCCGTGCATCATTACGGTTCGTATACCAAGACTCGTGTAGTAAATTCCTTGTGCTTGACTTGTAGTGAATGTCCTCCAAGAATTTTTTTGATAATCATTGTCGAGCTCCTATGGACACCAGCAGTCTGGAATGGTATGAAAACACAAGCTTGATCCAGACAAAGTGCCGCACAGTCAGAGACTGCCCGTGGGCTAAGATACTGTCAGGTTGCCAAGGCGTAGACAGATACGAGGAAGAAAATAAAACAGGAAATGGTAGTGAGACTCAAGCCCCTCTCAGCATGCAGCTCACTACCTCTGGCCAACCAATTTAGCACCTTGTTAGCCGCACAGGACAAAGTGCTGCACGATTGCACATCCGTGCATGCACCATCAGTCTCCTGATACATGAGAGGTTCACAGGTGAGTTCCGTCATCATCGTGGACAGTAATACACCGGTAGGAAATACTGAATGCCTAATTGCAGCGTAACCAAGTGCGGCAGAATGAAATCGCAAATAAATGGAGGGAGGGTAAGACCTAAAATGTTGCGAAGTCTTTAGAAGCAAAAACACAGATGAGTTGCCTACACCTTAATATATTCAACTTTTGTGAACTAGTAGAGTGCTATCAATACGATAGCTTCCTTGATGTTGCCACAACAAGGTTTCCTCGTTAATCAACCAACGGCTTAATGGGAGTTGGGTGTCCTGGCGACAAAGTACTTTCACAAGAGCTAATCAAACACTATAGAACAGCCTTAATACAGACGCTTTATGGCTCGTTTTTTATTGCTGGCAGAAGAAGTTTGTTCCACGAGAGATACGAGATACCAAGTTCCTCACGCTTTTTCAGAATAATGTTGATACAAATAATTGCAAAGAATCTCTTTTTAAATTCGTCGGTATGGAGCATAAAGGCGCGGTGCGCTTCCGATGTATATTTATGGTCGCCATCACTGAAGTTGGTCAACAACACATTTTTCAAAAACTAATTTTGATTGTGCTTTTCTTCTTTTTAAAATTTGAAAATATATTTTTACTTCTCACTTTAGCTCTTTAGTTCAAAAGGCCTTGGTTTCTGAACAGCTACTAGAAGAATTCGGCGGTCCAGGTATTCGTCACGCGCAAGCCCTATGGGAAAAGTTGTCAAAAAGTAAACAACCGTTAACGTTGGTTACTTACAATGCCGCCCTATTGGCTTTAGCTCGAGGTTTGTTTCACTCGCATTTATGTGGTATTTTCTCTGTCGAAGCCTGGGCAAAGTTTACAGTATTTTAGCCCACTTGCTGTTTATGGCTGCGCGATGTTACTTGCATCCGGGAATCATTATGCTCATCACTATACAACAACACACCTTACAAACTTACCTCTTTATATTGTCAGGAACTTTCCACACGGAATTACGCGTTTTGAAATGTCGTAGTTTGTTGCATGCATGCCCCAATCTCATGATACTTGAGCCTATGTCCTTTCGCACATGACATCGAGCCGAACGTTTGGCTTTTAGCTCGTCAGCGCTACCTAGATTCTTCATTGTGACTTGCTAATTCGTTTAACGGTTTTGTGCTCTACTGTTCTACTGTAATCCACCGTTCATTCGATGCTTTGTTTAATTTGAATTTTCAACTTAAGACTACAATTGTTCAGATTAATTTCTATGTTACCCTTCTGCCATGTTTTGAGTTTTCGTTCCTAAGCGTTTCATTCTAATGTACTTCTTTCTATATGACTTTCAAGCCGTTTTTAACCCCCAACATATTAGAAAATGTTTGTGACCAATCAGGAAACTATATTTTTTTAAAAATAAGCTTGGCGACTGTGCAATGATGACACGCAATATCGTGAAGCGTTCCATGTTTTTAACAACAAACTGCTTTGACCGACTCGTTTTTGACCAAATTTAACGTGGTAGCAAATCTGAAAAGAGCCACCTATAACCTCTTCTGTACTAAGCATCTTTCAAACTTTACAGTTCATCATCCATATAAGGTCGTTCTGTAATTTATTAAATCGTTATTGTAAGCTTTTTTTCCGGATAATTTTCAATGTCACAAACCCTTTTGTTTACTATTCATATTCTCGTGTCGACCAAATTCTCATCTTCATACTTTTCGTTGTCCATATTTACTTTTACCTTTATATCATATGCTAATGTGATGCAGTCTATGACGGATGTTGTGCAGTTAACACCGTGTTGAATTGATGTGCCACCGGTAGTGAGTTGCATGCGGAAACACGCTTGAGTCTCACTACCATTTATATTTTCGTTCTCATATCTGTCTAGGCATGGGCAATCTGACACTATCTTAGCCCACGTGTAGCCTATGAGTTTGAGGCACTTTGCCTTGATCAAGCTTATGATTTCATGTGATTATGTGATTTTTCTAAAGCCGATGTATTGGGACATTAACCGTTTCTATTTTTTTCAGGCGGTGATATAACCCGCTGCTTTTCCGTGTTAGAAGCATTATCACAATCGGACAAAGCTGATGATTTCACGTTAGTTGCCACGCTTTCTGCTATCCGACCAGCCCTGGCCAAACGCCACCTTGCCAAGCTTCTTCGACCATCCAGCGTTGAATCAAAAACATCAGAGGGTTTGACTTTCGTTATGTCCGTGTGGCATCGCTCGTTGTATCAACTTGGCTGCTCAGCGAGTTCACATTCACTGGTGCATCTGTTAAATGTGATAAAACATTTGGATCGTTTCACTGGTTTCAGTGACCCGGTTTTTGTACCACAATCTACACATGACGGCAAACCTAGGCGTCTCCCGTGTGCTGTGGATGAGACTGCTGTGGAGGCTTTGACCGTTTCCACCTCGGGTAAGGAGGATGCTATCGCTGCGTTTCCTGGCCGTTGGATCCAGTTGGACTGGACTGATGAGTCTTTGGCTCTGGAAAGCCCAGTCAATTTTCTTTTACCCACCGCTCATTCTTTGGCCGTAAGTAATCTTCAAATTCAATGTGCAGATGAATCGGAAGGCAAACCATTCAATCATTTTTAGTCGAATCACCTGTTCCTAATCTGCAATAGCTTACACATGGCTTTCTTGTGAATTGCCATAAATATAGCGATTATCGATAGCCTAGCAGTTATGACCATTATTATTCCTTTCATTCCTTCTTAACCAAGCAAGTCCATCGCACTGAGACTGGACCTTAACGTGGTGCGATGGTTTGTGTACGTGTATGACTCATTGAGGTATGCTGGGTGGTGCTCTCTGAGCACCTTCAGGGCCACTCATAACATGAAGGTCAATGGATAGAGGTCAGACGAACGCGGTCTCAGCCCAACCCGATGTCTTGTGAGTCAAGCTTTTTAGCCAATGTTTTTGTACTCCTGTCTAGGCATGGGCGACCTGGCAGAATCCCAGTCCGCATACAACCATGACTATCACTGCGAAACCCAACTCCATACTGCCACTGCCGTCGCGCACGATAAACATGGTCGCCTTACCTGCTGCATACAGCAGGGAAAGTAAGCGTAAGCAAGCTACTACTTCAAACTGTTTCTGACCCTCCATCATCCACTCTTAACAACTCTCCGTCTGTCAATCACAGTCCTTAGAAAAGACCTTGCTGAACATGTTGGAACATCTTCTGTTCGCGAATTTAGAGATCACTTTCTGAAACTACGGACCTCTGCTCACATCGGAGCTATGAATGTCAGAACTCTCAGATAGATGGTCCAGCAAGCTGCATTGGCTCTTACCTTAGTCCAACTATTGGTGTTTACTGTTTATCGGAAACGCGCTTATATGATCCGTCTATAATCACTGAACTTACTGCGCCAAACCTTTCGACTCGTTAATTTGTGCTCTGCTCCGGTGATTCTGTAGCTACTATTTCACGACGGGCGGGTGTTGGTATAGTGCTGAATTCACGTGCCGAATCCAGTCTAATCGATTGGATTCCTTGTAGTAGCTCGATGTGCGCAGTTAGACTAGCCACTAATATTAGACCAAACTCAAAATATCCTAATCAGAGATGCTTGTTTATTGTAGCAACTTACGCCCTGAGTAACACCAATTCCGACGACGAGAAGAACGCCTTCTTCGACGATCTAGCAAAAAAGCTCAAATATTGTTGTGTTAGCGGGAGATATGAATGCCAGACTAAGTCGCCTAGATACATCTAAATCACAATTAAGTGTCATGTTTGGTCTTGAAGGCCAACGCACAGAAAAGAGGAAGTTTCATAAAATTATGTGCACAATCTCGATTATTCATTGGCGGTACTTCCTTTCACCATAAAACATGCCAATGTGCCACATGGCGCTCGCCGGATGGAAGCCAACCTTCTGCCCAAATCGACAATGCCATAAGTGCTCGCTGGAGAGGTTGTATTGAGAACGGCCGCTCCATTTGGAATACCTGTAGCGATTCAGATCTTACTCTTGTACGGTGTTTGTATGTATGAAATCACAAGCCTGATCCAGGCAATGTACCGCACAGTCAGAGACTGCGGTGTAGCTTCTCGTTAACGCTTTGACTGGTAAACTAGTTGCGGTTGGTGCGATCTGTCTTCCGAGTTGGGGTCCAAAAGTTGAGAATTCACAGTGGCATTTTACCCTTAGCGATATGGCTCATAATCGTGTTCAACGGCGGTCATGTTGTAAACATCTTCTTGGAGTGTTTGATTAATCTTCTCTGTTGTCAAGTGAAGTCGCTTGTTATGATGCGTGGCAGCGCAAGCCACAGGGCAGCTGTCATGCCGATGTCGCTCTACTCGTTCACAACACTTGCTTGAATGCGTGTTTGATTCGATGTGTAGGCACTTCAGCCTATTGTGTGTCTAATCTTTTAAAGGTTCAGTAGCTTTTTGGTCCCGCCCTTCCTAGTATCTTTTGAGAATTTGTTTACTAATACATTGTTGTGTGATAGTTAAGCACTTGTTACTGGTAAAACGCTGTCTGTGATTATTGAGACTGACTGTAGTTAGGCTTGCCGTCCCTTTTTAGCCTATAGGATCCGACATCACTGGTTAATTAGTTTGTTTGTTAGTCTGTTTGAGCACCTTTCTCATCTTGTTTGCGATTGTGCTGTCATATGCTTTGATTCAATTCTAGCCGTCACAAGTTTAATGTGATATTCTCGTGTGTATATTTGTTCAATTCTCTCAGATGTTCCTTGTAACGACAATTATTAATCCATTATTCAAGTAGTTTTCACGCAGTCGCATCACTTCAGAACAATATTTTTGTTATCATCCACGTTTTTTAGCTTCCTTATGCACTCTCATTTCAGATTCTGTCTCCTCTTGAGGGCTGGCAACCATGGCATCGATTAGCACTTTTTGGTGGTTTGGATGGCTTCCTCGTCACAGTGGACAAGGTTTTCAAGGTGAAACCTTGTGTTCAGCTACTAACTGAACTCGTTAGCTTACTTCCCAGTCCTACTTCAGACCTTTCAGAACAGGAATTGGACAAGTGGGAATGTGCTATTTTGGACGCGAGTAAACGTTACAATGTAGTTCTGGATATGGGATTCTTCAACTCACTCATCCATCGGAGAGCACTTGTTTGTAAAGCCAGCAGCCGTCTAGTCAATGAAGCAGCTCGCCTAGGACTTTTACCGGATCAGGTAAATGTTGGTCTGTTCGTTTTCGGTTTTAAATGTTTTTATATATATTTATTCGTTTCTACCATTTCATCCTCTATCATTTTCTGTTGCATCGCTCTAAGCCTGGATAACCTGATAGTATTTTAGCTCACGCATTGTCTAAGTGTGCAGCAATTGACCTGGATCTAGGCATGTGATATCATACATACACACGTACCATACATTCCATGAGGTAATGGATAATAATCTTGTTCAATGTTTGGCCATTACTTTGCTTGCTGTGTGTAATAAATTTCGTGCGCTGTAAACTCACCCGTGATGGATGTATTTCACGCCTCTTCTGTGCAAAGATTTGCTCGTGTTCGGTAGTAGCTAACGTTGCTAAAGATGCCTGTTATTGTGTTTGTTGGTTTGTGGGCTATGTCCTCTCGTTTAGTCGTCAGCGATGGTGACGAACTTATCACAGAATGCTTTCTTGACCGATGCCATATTGTGCTCTTTTCTGATAGATATTGAAGTAAGTACCCGGGGATTCATCCATCATTTAGCGCATGAATTTGTAATTTGCCTAGATCAGGATCGTAAATAAACGATCTCCCGACTGCATTGTGTTTGATCAGAAATATATAGTCGTCAGACTGAACTCACAAATAACTTTTCAAGAGTCCACTTAAAGCAAATGCCCGCACGTCGCTGTCGTTGTAGAACATTATTTAAAAATCACATTTAGTACAACCACAAAAACTTTGCTTAATTTACTTTTGAGTTTGCTGACATTTTCTTCGTAATACGCTGTCTAGTGCAATGCCAAACCACAATGATCTGTCGATTTTTTGATCGAGTACTGCCTGAGTCTCAATCTCTATTTTCATTGCTGCCAATGATGTTTTGCTCGGTGTATTTTTTATACGGCTAAGCGATGTTTTTATCTATTCGACGCTCTGCTGCTGGTCATTTACCACCAACATCCCCGCCCAATGTTAAAGCGCACTTTGGCGTCAATCTTCTAATTGAACGTCGAATGATTAGGTCTCGATTTACAGCACCCGTCGGCGTATGATGTCTGTGTGAAATCACAAGCATGAATCCATGCAAAGTTTCGCACCGTCAGAGACTGAGCATGGGCCAAGTATTGTTAAGAGCTAAGTTTGAGTATTTTTCCAACGATGCTTCAACAAGACTCAGCTGCGTGGCAGAGTTTTTACTACTGGTTATTATTCCACACGAAGTTTGTATCACGCACAGAAACATTGCATTCGTGTAGCTTGAGAAGGGAAATCTTCCTTTGCCTTTCGTTTTTATCTTCATGACAGATCACCTGGGGACTGTTAGCACGAACCTGTCGAACACTCTCATCTATCAAGCAGTTAATACGCTCCTATACCGACGCCTGCAGGTCAGCGGCGGATGGTGCGCCTGCCATACGAACATCTCGGACTATTCGCCCCAGTCGAGAATTCTTTGTCTCGCTACTAATGGTGAACCAATTCGATTGGGATGCGACCTCCTATGTGCTGCAATTTATGATGGGCAAAGACGAAGGCGGGTCTGATTTCATTCCCCCTGATCGAAGAATGATCGCATCATTGGACGTACAAGTAGCACTGTTTCGACAGTTGTTGGCGAAAGGTGTCGTTCCTAAAGGTAAACACATTTATTCATCTGTGACCCTTTATAATGGCATTGATAGACATTTGATTAATTTTAAATCAGACCGTTGTTTTTTTCAACTAGAAAACAGCTTTGCCTTGTAAAACCGGCAATCGTTTTGTTATTATTTATTGAACAAAGCTGTTTGAGTCGTATACAGAGACATTTTTTGTTATTTTACTTTGTGCTAATTGCATCGCGAGCAATTGAACCTGCATTCCAGCCATTCTGAGATCGAGGAGTGATTTGAAGGGCTTGAATTGTGGCGCATTATGTATGTACGATGTATGAAAGCACAAACCTGATTCAGACAGAGTTCCACACAGTCAGAGACTACATGTTTGCTAAGATACTGTCAGGTTGCCCAGGACTATATGTCGCTGTATTCACAGATAAGTTAAACCTGACAATTAGCCAGCATTTTCCGGGTGGGCATGAACTCTATATCTTACACAAGAGTCTTCTAATGCAAATGTTTCGTTTCAGACGGTTCCGCGGTTCCTGCGTGCCCTGAAACTGGTGGGGTTCCGATACCCGCTTATGCAGCGACCGCTTTCCGAAAGTTTATACCTGTTTACAGACGTTGGATTCGTACCGAATGTGCTGACATTAAAGTCCGTGATTGTGTATGAACGTGTACATAGTTTCCTCGAAATATATACTTTCAATAACCCGTAATATTCTCACTTTTCTGTTTTTGCATGTATGTCGGCATCACATTCCTATTTTAAAACTTCGTTCTTTATCATGTGATTGAACAGGTTGGTCTTGCCAACCCTATTCAACAATGGCATACAAGCTTAATTTGTTTATCATGTTCCACTGTTTCAACGCATTCGAATCCTGATCCTACTGTCGCTACCTAATAAGTGCAAACAGCATGAAACCGGTCGTCTGGTGTGTGATGAAAATCCAAGCAACTAAAGATTTTTTTGTTCTTTCCTTATCGTTTGGTGTCTTCTATGTAGAATAATTTCAACGTAATCGATCACTTCATGTTGTCGCCCCGTTGTTAGTTTGGCGATTGCATTTTATCGTGTTACTTACTCTTGTCGTCGGTGTCTAAATAACAATAATCATTTCCTGGCTAATATTAATCTCTGGTTTCACGTCAACAGAACTTCTACTTCATCCAGAGCCGTTGTGCTAAAACGGTTATTTAACCTAGTGCATATATACCTCCTTGGCCCATTTACTAGTGCTTTCTGGCGCTAGCGAGCACTCGTGTTAGATAGATTACTGGTTAGGCTGCAAACGAACTCTTGTTGAAAAATTCGCTTTATCTCCTCCCTAGGCGCGTGTGACTTGACGTATCCCAATTCAAATACAGCTGTCATCTTTCCAACCCAAAGTTGATCCTTGTCGTGAATAGTATATTTGGAATTACTGGTTCTGTTCCGTCTAAACTGCCTTGATTGCTGACGGCTTGCATACCGACAACAGAATTATGCATCCTGTTCCCGAGTTTGTTTTCATGATATTTTTATCAGCTTACTGAGTTTCCGTGTCATCCTCAGAAACTTATCTGTGCTGCTGGTTTTCTCAAAATGCTTCAGTCGCTTTATATTACGGGGATAGATGGGCTTGCGATGATCAAAGTTGAAAAGGCAATAATTTCATGACTGCTGTCTAATGTTAACTAAAATTATTCCAATTCTCATGCACTTTTTTGTATGTAAGCCTCGCCTCTAAGAGAATTTGTCCGCGTGTATACGTAACTCCGTTTTCTATTGAAACCTTTCGTCACCCTTCTGTCATGTTGACGTCTTATAGACTGGTCTCTTCCTAGGCGCTGTAGCGGTTTTTGTTTCGTCACCAAATAAAATCGTTAGCGTACTTCCCTAGAGATATACGCTTGTCGTTGATAAATCGCTCACTGCGACCGTGAGAACTGATAATGCGGCTTGGGTCAAACTGGAGTGATTACGCTCATCCCGCTATACCGAGGTCATCATCTAATTTGTTGACGAGACGTTCATTCGCTAAAATGTCGGTTCAGTCATCAAATATCCGATCTACTAGTTTTCTCCTCCGTCTTGTCCCCTGTCATCAGGAATACTTGAGCCCGTCAACTTGGTTTTGCCTAACTGTCTTTTATAGTTTTAAGGATGCATATTATGCTGCTTGCCGAACTGTGTTTTGTCCGATAGTTCACTCATTGTTGTGGTGCTGTTATCACTCTCACTGTAATTATGTATTTCAACAGCGTGATTTGTTGCATCAAATCTATTGTTCAATGGCTTTTGTAAAACCTGGTGATTTATTTGTGGACAGCGGTAACGTCGAAGTAATGTACAAGCTTTTCAAGTGATCAGCCATAGGCTGCACATTTGGCGAAAAGTTTTAGCCAAAGTTTTTAGTTTATTTTGTGCATTACATCACTGGTGATGGAGATTTTTTAGTTGTACTTTGTGTGAAATACTATGCTTCACTCTTCCCACTTACATCATGCATTCTCTATGGTTTCAGCTAAATCGTCATGGCTTCTGAACTGGAGGCTTATGTTGGACGTATCCTTTTGAATTTGGGATGTGATTGTTGTTATTTTGCTCTGCAACTTATCCAAATTCGCTGTCTGCTCTTACACTGTTCTATTGTAGGCCTAATTGCTGCCCCCTTTTCTCTCGGTTGCGTGCTTCATAGAACAAATGGTAGTCTTAAAAACGCTATTCTTTGGATAAATTATGCTGTTCGAAAGAACTTTAAAGAATGGCTAATATTTGTCACTTCCTTACTGGCATTACTACTACTACTCGACCAGCTCGAACAGATACTTGGCAACCGGAATTTGGCGTCCTCTGATGTTCATGAACTCAAGGCTTCTGATTGCCATTAACCGCTATCGTCCGCTGATCGTGGCTTCTTTTGTAAATAAAACTCGAACGGCTGCTACTACAAGTGACCTCTGTTTCAGCTGGTTTAGATAGGTTGAAAATAGCTGGCGGTCAACCTGTGATGTATGATGAGATTTGTTGCAGTTTTTGATTAATTTTGTGTGTTGTAAATTGGAGTGATGAGGAAAGCTTATTAAGATGCGTGACCGCGAAAGCAACAAGAAAGCTGTCTTGCTAATTGTGCTCTACTCGTTCACGATATTTGATTGGATGCGTGTTTGACTCGAAATGTTAGCACCTCATCCCGGTCTGTTTGTGCTTAATCTTCTACTGGTTCAGTGGTTTTTTAAGTCACACCGTTCTCCATATTTTCAGGGTTTTAACGTGTCATAGTTGTATGGCAGTTAAGCATTGGATACTTGCTTTCGATGTAATGTTGTCCATTATGATTATAATTGTGAGATTGGTTTGAGAGGGAATTACTTCCGATTTATTTGAGTTTGGACGGGGTAGTCTAGTTGAATATGAGCACAAGCGAGAGAGAAATGTAATGTCGCTAGATTGAGCGGCTCAGTTAAATATCCAGTTTTGAGGTGAGCAGTTACAGGTAGGGATCAGTGTGTATTTCTGCAGGATGACATTGCTGCTGATCTGCATTGTAACTGACAAAATCTACCATGCAGACACGAAAAATGATGTCTGAAGCATTGCTTGCGTTCTGACACTGTTTGCACTGCCTGATTGTTTACCTTCTATTGTTGTTTGGCCTATAATGGACACATGTACAGTGCTTCTTATCATGGGCATTTCGCTCTATTGATTTCCTTTAGGAAGTTGTCGTTCCTTTCCAATAACCTTCATCAACGGAGATGTATTCAATCTTGGGTTTTTGCTACACAAATACTCATAATATTCCACCCGCATGTAACGGATTCCCAATTCTCTCGTGTTTTACTCTAAGAACTCTTATTTATAGTCGTTATCATACTTTAAACAATGCACTTTGCGGTTGACCTTAACTAATGACCTATTTGCTATCAGGCGTTGTCAATGTGATCACCGCCGATGGTCGAACCATTGTGGTATGTTTACCGTTTTAATTTTCAAACTGAATTTGTCGAACCTTGATCTGTCTTAGACATGTAACTGTTAATCACTCTGGAATGGCCTTCTTTTATCCGAACCTTTCATCGAAATCACTACTTCGTCTGATAGAGACTAGCACGTCGTTTTTGTTATCAGCTGCTCAGTTTTTAGTTACTCATCGCCGTTCGCTCGTCACGGCAACGATACGTGGTCTTGTGGGATAATCAACTCTAGCAGGTTACTTTGTTACGCCATTAATTCTGAAGATTTAGGAATCGTCGGTTTGATGAACCCGGCTTCTCAACCATAGTTTCGAATTAGTTTTATTTATTTAGAGCTGTATATTACTAAATATTCTCAGATGTTGACTGAAGATTGTCAATCGAAAAATCTATTGCAATTTAGTCGTGGGTAAATAGACGATTTTTTGAATGTATTGAACCTGTATTGACTCGTTCCCCATCCTGAGTAACAATCAGCACAGCACTTGTTCCGTATATTACGAACACAATGCATGCTTTCACTCACACAACGCCCAATCACCCCTGCTCGTTTCTGTTCCTCATCTGTACCCCAATCACTTGATTTCAGGGGACCTTGAAAGGCTTTGACAATGTCATCAATCTTGTACTGAAAGATTGTCAGGAACGCGTATTCAGTCCAACTGAAGGTGTGGAGCATGTGCCGTTGGGACTATTCATTGTCCGTGGCCAAAATGTGTAAGTAAACTTAACCGGATTTTCCTTGTCTACATTTGAATGTATGTTTCTATTAAAATGCTTGCACTGATAAAGTTTATTATCATATCGCTTAAAACACTGAAAGCTATTTGCTTTGTAGTGAATTAAAGGTTTGCGCGGATGTGCAATCATGTAGTATGTCTGTGCTGCGTGGCTATCACCGTGCTAAATTTATTGACCACTGGTAGTGAGCTGCATGCCGAAACACGCTGGAGTCCCACTGCCATTTCCTGTTGCTTTTTCTTCCTCATATCTGTCTAGGCCTGGGCAACCTGACAGTAACTTAGCCCACATGCAATCTCTGACTGCGGCACTTTGCCTAGATCAGTCTTGTGCTTTCATACCATATCATCTTTGTTTCGATTTGCTTGAATCTCATCATTTTTCCACCATTTTTCTCATCTTGTGCTTGCTACAAAATGTAATCAAGCAGTCTTGTTTTCGTTTTCATCAGGCACAGTTAAACATTTGTATTAAAAAATACATCGTCAACTTCTGTACAATCTTAGCATGTCATTTTCACACTATCACCTTGGATGCGAGTGTTTTCACTTAGCCTCACCATGTCCGCGTCCCACACTAGACCTAGATGACCGGTCTCCGTATCTTTTCAAAGAAATATTATTCAGAGACCTTTATTGGTCTTTGCAATCGTTTTCGCTTTAACTCGTGTACACCATAATGTTAAAAAATTTAAGTTTTGCTACGCGAGTCGTTGTCCTACCCGATTGTTTCATGTCTTTGCCAGAATGAAAATTAGCATTGGAACCCGTCTTGATTTTCTATGTTATAATCTCCATTTTATACTTTTGAATGAGGTGTTACGTTTCATTTAAACCACTTTGTTTTCTTTCGCCAGTGCTCTTGTCGGTGAAGTTGACGAAGATGTCGATCGCCGTATCGATTTCTCGGCTCTACGTGCAGAACCTTTAAATCCAGTGGTCCATTGAGATGTCATTGCTCGATGAAACGACTGCATTTCGGCCTTGTGTGAATAAACATGAATTTCCCCTCTAAAGACTTTTCTTAGAACATGTTTGCCGTGGTTGTTGATTTTATGGCAATTTTACTGCAGCTTGAGGATGCCTAGATTCCGTGGTAACCTACCCGTTTTTCGAGTGAGTGTTCGCGATCTGAATCCTCCGTTACAGTGATTAATTAAAAAACGCACTTAAATCTAAACCAAGTTTAAACATGGAGACCACTGCTGTGTAATATTGGCTGAGCCAGCCCTGTTCGATCACCTGAATACACAATGTACATGTGAAGCGCTGGGCCTTGAATAAAATCCCGTAATTGTTCACTTTGCCGTCACACCCTACAACCTAGTTCATGACGTTTGGCTTCATCAGGTGTGGACAACACGAGCAGGTTTCACATAATTTAACTCAGCAGAGGAATGATCAACAACCCTTATTATTTTAAGTTACTCCCGGATATTGTTTCAAGCCCGCTCATTCACATGCATTGTTTGCTTGTGTGATTGAACGGATTTAATGTTGCCAGGCGAACAAAACAATCATCACACTAACTTTCCCGGACTATCCAAATGAAGCAGTTTACACGATTATTTTGGTTATCATTTCTTTCACATGAAAGAGAAGCTGTGTGGGCCGATTGATTAGCTTCAATGGTGGTTCACGCGGTCGGCAAGTCGAGATAACGGCTCGTGAATTCACAAATCACTTGTGCGGATTCATTGGGATCGTATTCCGATAGCAAGTGGCATTGGTTTTGTGGGAGACTTGTGTTGGGATTGCGTGTGACAAACCCGAAAATGCTGCAAGAGAAAAAAAGATGCAATTTCATTAACAGATACCCGAAATATTAACGAAAGTGTACAGACCTACAGTGGTCGTTTTGATAAATCGACTAGCTGCACTCGTTGTTCTAGTTTATCTTGGTGACTCAATGTTATCTTAGGAGATACATAGCCATTTGAGCGATCAGCTCACAGAAGACAACAGCTCATGCTAATTTCTTGTCAGAAAAATCGTCTCATCATTAAGCGTCATAAATATTATCAGTTCGAGCACCTGATTTTGTTTGCTCTTCGTCTGTCGTGGTTGAATACGTTATATTTAACGATTCAACAATCAGAATGGAATGTTTCTATTTTTCTCACGTGCCCCGAAAAACTTGCACAAAATTACTTATGAAGGCCTCTTTTTGCGCATGGCTGCATAGGTTGAATCTACATTGCACCGATTTTATAGTATGGTATGGTATGAAAGCACAAGCCTGATCCAGGCAAAGTGCAGCACAGTCAGAGACTGCACGTGTGCTAAGATACTGTCAGGTTGCCCAGGCCAAGACAGATATGAGGGGGGAATAGAAATAGCAGTGAGACTCCAGCGTGTTTCAGGATGCAGCTCACTACCGTTGGCCAATCAATTTAGCACGATGTTAGCCGCACAGCATATAAATGCTGCACGATTGCACATCCGTGATTTTATGACTTAGCTTTGTCCCCATGTGAAGCTAAATTTTAATTTGCAAATAAGCATTCATCTATGATTGTACAAAAAAGTTGAATCTGTATCGTAGTCGCTTCGATGATAGTCTGTAGGAATTACGGCGTCTTGGAGAGCTTAGTTTAATTCATGCAATGATTCCTGCTTTTGTTTACGTTAGACAATTTATTGCGCTTACCAGCACTCCAGAGTTCCGGCTATTGAGTGATCTTCATATTTCCACCTGAAAATTCGATTAGATTGTTAGCCCAATTAATTTATGACATGATTTTGTTTAAAAAATGATTATACAACACCGTAATTTGTTGCCAGAATTTATAAAATGCCCATTCTGAAAGACTTGTCTGTTCATTTCAAGCGTCGCGTTTGAATAAATATTTATCCGCATGCATTTCTATAGGGTCGTTTGTAGCCAAGTGCAGCAACCACCGTTTCGTCACTTTTGTGAGTTTTATCTATTTCATCTACTTGTTAGTAACATGTTTGAATGTTTTTCACTTTTGTGGATGCATACGACAATAACTGCATATACAGATAAACAATTTGTGCTTGTAAGCCATCGCACGTACAACCACTTCAATTACATGTGCCGAAACACATGTATATGCGGTTGAACCCATTGTCATGAATAAAAAGACTCATTTGCATACATTTTCATCACATATATAGCATATACAGATACTTTTAATGTATGTCGTCATCTTAAGCTGACTTACGTTCTTTGAAGTGCATCTATACCGATATATAGAACAAAATTCTTGGGATAATGTCGTTGTGTGAACACACGATTTTCAAGATCAGTCATTGTGATTCCCGCTTCGTGAACACGAAAACTGATCACCACCGGCTTGAAGGACTGTCTACTTCGACAAAACACGTGATCCACGCATACACGCACTGCATGAGGGCCTTCTAAGTTTCCAACTCCGAATTGCCCAAAGTATAAAAGTCTGCAAGCTGGAGTAAATGTATAATAAGTTATTGCAGCAGATTGTTTTATCAAGTTTCAGTAATAATTGCAAACCCAAACCATAAGTTCCTTACTATAATTTTATGTCAATGTGCAAGTCATCAGTGTCAAACGTTTGACGTCTTTTTTCAGTGTTGGTAGCATAAGTCAGAACAAGTTACCTGTTTTCACTTATAAAATGCTGTTTTTATCACCATTGTTTTCCTGGCGTCTACCTTGATACGAATTACAACTGAATTTGATGGTAAGTTGATGCACTAAATTTCGCTCTGATGCTATAATCATCTTACAAACAAGTGGTCCCAGGCTCAATATTCCATTCATATTCACTATAGATTCTGAGCTGCATGTTCGGCTGGAATAGTAACAATAGCCCAGAACCATAAGTAGAGTTTGTTTGCTGGTGTCGACGGATATTCGATAAAATGCCTTAAAGAAATGATGATGGTGTTTATTAGCGATGCTTAGATTATCGCATATCATACTGTGGTTTTTGCACAGAGCCTGATAGCAGCGAGAAAAAACTTTTGTGGCCAATAAATGACGTTGCGCAGTGAGTTGAAGAAGTTCACGGCAGGGCTAGGCTACGTATAAAAACGTTCTTTTGCTTTGATGGTTGCTAAAAATTATAAATAGGTGCATTTGATCATAAATATCGAAAGACATCGCGATGGCAAAATCCCATGGGCAATTTACTAGTCCGCTAACCCTGGGTTGACCATTATTGTCATAGTCCAATAGCACCAAGGCTGCGCTTATGTGTCTCTTAGAATTAACCGGGTTGTAAACCTTACTTGATATGGCATCTAACTGTAGTTTATTGTGTGGCATAACTTTTACATTCTATTGCTGCGTCATATTGTGGAGCACTAAAACACAAAATTGCATTCAGTGAAAAAAGAATGTCCAGCCTTTACATATTTCTATACACTTGTGCGCATTTGCTTAGCTGCTCATCCTACTTCAAGTTTCTTAGCACTTTTCCCGCGCAAGATATGTGCTCCACGAGGCTGATGATCGCATCCGATCTGCATTTACGTCATTATTTAAATAATATGGTTTGCCTAACTTGATTACGTGCATTTAAGCTTGACGCATATACCTCCTGCGTGTTATACTCTAGGTGAATTAATTAAAGAAACAAGTAAACTGTTTATTTTAACTATTCTATACAATTGATTTAGAAAACAGATCAGCCATCTCCATCTGAAGCAATGAAAATAATATTGTGGAACTAGTCTTCAAATAACACGATTCTGGCTACTGTATTGTAAAATAATACAATGCTCACTCACCAGCTCCCTGTGGTAATAAAGAATCCGGTCTGGGTAGTACCCATTTGAGAACTGATTTCGAGGGGGAATTTTGTTCACCGAGTTTTCGCACTCGTTCGCTGTGCCGATAGCTGTTTGACCTTGACAAATGCCCCAGCCGGCTAGTCTCTTCGCTGGTTGATATATCATTGAAAACATTTAAATTATGTACTGACTGGGTGATCGGATGGCGTATAACGTGGGACAGTTCATAGCCTGGTAATCGTAGTAAGCAAGGTAAGCTGGAGATACAGTAACAATGGACAGCGATCAAGTGAGTCAGGGTCGGATATGGTAAACTGAGATGGGCATGTCTGATAATAAATCCATTGGTCAGTTGATCCAATATTGCTCTTTGGATGCTCCCGTCAGCTGTGGGCAACAGAATAGGTATAGCCAGATAGAATATAATTCGAATATTATGAATAAGTTTCACATAAAATGTGGAGATCGTTTGAGTATTTCATTTGACGTTGTTAGGATCGAAGCTAAAGTAAATCAGATAAATCTCATTCATAATACCAGTCAATCATGTGAGTACAAAATCCGAGCAGAGCTGAAGTACAAGTAGAATGTTGATGTTGACCAGTGAAGGGGGTGTTATAGGCGTTGCTTCAAGAACGAGGTCCGAGTAGCCATGTAACATTTTAATGTAAATATGCACAGACACTTATTTTTTGTCATGTTCATTGGAACATGGGTGAATGAACAATCATTTTGGTGAGTCTGAAATACATACGTGACGAATCAATTTTTAGTGGTATTTGCACGTATGCCACAGTGGACCAGGGGTTTAAGACGTGCGCCTTTCAATCGGAGGTTCGCGAGTTGAGTCACTTTGCGGTTGTGTTTTGAGACTAGTGTGGTAGTTTCTAAATTCCGTTTTTATCCCCCATCAGGAAGACCCCTGGGACGTGTAGGATTGTTGATTATCTATAGTTACTCTAGCAGTAGCTGTATAGATTATATTGTAGAACCGTATAGTGTGCTAGCGAAAAGTGTCAATCGTGAACCCATGGATGCTCTGCAGCTTTCCGCCGAAAAGAAAGACGACAGCAATAGCAAAACCGCGAGAATTCCGATTGTGAAAGAACTACATAAGAACAGTGTGTGTGGCATTGTTCGAAAAGAAGAATAGATGACAGACGCCAGCAGCTTTTCAACGATATGCAATTGGTTGATTTCGGTCAAACGAAGTCAACGTGGCAAGAGCTTGAAAAAAACTGTTTCATACGAAATCGCCTTAAATTCGTTTTGAGGTGACAACCGGAGCATACACATTCGAGGTTTCAGTTGTGATTTGTTGATTTGCATACATGTAAGCTGTTTGTGTGTGATTCACGTGCGTAATAAACGCTTTGACTGATTAGCCCTTGCACCGTTTTACTCAGGGATGAATTTTGGAAGCAATCGACAATTGAACCGAAAACAAGGAGGTGAGAGAGTTAATCTTTGATCGAGTGTCGTCAAAGCCTATTTTAAAACCTAATACTTGTTAGGACTGGAAACGTGATTTGGCCTCGATTAGGTTGACATAACTATCCCGCTTTAAATAAAGAAATCACCAATTGAATATTATCCTAGGCTGCTAGTTTGAATAATAATTACCACCATACTCAGGTGTATACGGAATACGACGGTAGTGGTGGAAAAGTAATTGCAGCAGACTAAAAACTTGTCGTTGTTGGTCGATGTTGATTGAGAGCATTTATAGCTATGTCACTTTGCACAGAAGAAACCAGCAATATACACCGGCTCTGTGAGCTGGATTTTGTATTCCTCAATTTTACGCATCCACATGACTGATGGATTTTTGGGAGTATCTACGTGTATGATTGTGAAGTTTCGTTTATATGTAAAGTAGGTCACAAACGGTGAATCCGTTGTCACGATTAATTTATGTTTAGTCAGCTGATTTGATTCCTTGCACCGAGTTTAAGCATGCCCAAATCTAATGCAAGTATTCATTTCACATCAATCCAAGTAAATCTAATATGATTCACTCTGGCAGCTTGCTTTCAAAAAGCTTGATACTTGGATTCATCAAGTTGCATTGTGAGTATTTTGATTTAAAACCATAAATTACGCAGTCAAGTTCTGCGGACTTGTTAAAGAAATGTCTTTTCAGGCATGGTATGGTATAAATTCCTCTTAATTTGCTTTGTCAGTCATTGAAGCGTGAAGGCTTCCTCGGAGAAAATACTAAACACTTTGACTCACTGGACTTGAATGCCAACTTGAAAGAATTCAATGCGCCATTGTTACGACGAACCAAAAAGCTTCCCGATAGCAGTTGCTCCAGGTGTCTCCTTGCTATCGCGAATAAAGGAATTAAAGAAGAGAAAGTATTTTGGGTGTATGTTGATTTATAAAATAGATATGCAAATGGTAGTGTGAAAATGGTATGTCAGCGGTTTTGAAAATGTATCTTGGATGATGCGTTTTGAAAGTTCGAGGCCATTCTATATAAGTCTGTGAGGAATGATTGGCATGACGGATACTTCATACAATGAGGTCAAAAATTTGATCACCATTGTTCTGACGAAGCTTCTGTATCAGAAATTAAACGTTGCCCAAGACCTGCTTTAGCCGATTGCATTCAAATTTATTTGCATTGATCACGTTATGTATTTATCAGTAAGAGCAGGATAGGATAAGTGGTGTGTATAATCCCGTATCACAGCCAATGGAAGATCTACCTATTGTTACTCATCCATTGAAATGTCTGGATCTAAATATAAAAGTACGATTTTAAGAATATATCGCTTATTGTACAGCCATTTGTTTTTTTTTTACCATAAATCGTGAATCTTGATTAGAATTAAATAAGAAGCGACTATTAACATTTGAGGAGTCCCTTTCCGCAATGGCGTCAGTGAAATGAATACTATATTTCTACTGACGTGGCTTCAGATGTTAGAAAAAATAGCATTCTATGAAACATAACGTGGATCACGAAATGGAAGACTATTATTTATACAAATTGTATTGATAAGCTTAAGAGAATTTTCGGGAACATGTCGTCGATATTAGTTGTTTTTATTCATCAAAATCTTTCAACTACTTTAGCAAGGAGTGGTTTGTGAAATTCTCCAATTTGTAAACTACCTTCTAAATCTGTATAAACTCATGAGGTAATCTCATTTTCTTATAAACGGTTTATTCAACAACATTGTTTGCATGTTGAAAGCTATCGAAATTCGTTGAGTAGTCAAAATTGGTATGTTGCATCCTTCAGTCGCCATACGCATATTCATAACCTTACCATAAAAACCCTTCCTCGTAACAGTCGTCGTTAATTTTCCATGGAACTCTAAATAATCCGAAATTGCCTACTCGCCAGATAACCAAAATGCTGGAAGTTTTAGTGTCGAATAAATCGATGTTAGCAAATGTCTGCTAAAAACCATCTGAGATTATATCTTCCACCGAAATCTCCCCACCCCTATTTATATGTGGAAATATATTTCAATTCTCTCTCGGATCAACATTTGAAAATACGATTTGTTTGAATATGATACGCATATCCTGTCTCATCCTATCCTATTTTTGCTTTTTAACCATAAATCTTGAATATATAACATTTATAAAGTTTGTGAAAAACGCAGCTCCGAAATATAATTTTCAATGATAAATCTTTTATTATTATCTTTTATCAAGGGGTTCATTTTGTTATTTGTGTTCACTCTTATAATGGCATTAAAATTTGTGAGAAGCAATAACTCGCTATTCTTTCCGAAGAAAAGTCACCACATAACATATCACGAAGCATGATATGACAATAAATCGCATACTTATATGCACATCCGTCGTGCGTGCTTCCCTGCCGAAGCATTGTTAAAGTCAAGTGGTTTCATGTTGAATGGCGACGAGTAGGTTTCTAACCAACAACAAATATGTGCATGAGCAGATTTACTCCAAACGACAATTCCACGTGATTTCATGTCAGAAATAATGTAAACCTCGCTATGTTGCCAGCTGGTGTCTAGGATGATGCATGTTTTACGGGATCCAGATTGATACATATTTAAGCTGAAGATTGGGTTGGGCAGTAGACACTTAATGGTAATCCCAAGCACTTGAATTTTATTGAAACGTTTCTTTGATGTTAACAATCTACACCTATTTTTGTCAAACGTGGCAATGATTCTTCTGATCGATATAAAAAGATTGTCAACGAAAATGGCGTGTCCTTTTTAGTGTCAGAGCATTTTGACAAACGAATTCCGTAAAATGGAGTGGAATTTGTCTCATACAATTAAATATGTTAAGTGAAATAGCCACGTAATTTGACATGTCCGATCAGACTCTCATGCACAATACCAAGTGACTTTATTGGTACTTCGACGTAGCAGTTTAATTTTAAGATTCGTAATCAAAATGAAGATTTCTTCCTACATCCATTAAGATGAAATGTGTGTAATAAAGCCTATTCATAAACAGTGCACAATTAGAGAGGTATAACACAGAATTGCTTGTTGTATCTTGTCAACCTTATGAATTGCTTTTGTACAAGCCCTGGTAATTGGTACTCACACAACATGCGCTAGATATAACTGTTTGTGAATCTTACTTTCTGCGGTCGAGCAATCCGGAAAAAACCATAACTTGGCCGTATCTTTGGTTGCTTGTAACACTGCCGGGAATTCGGTCGGTAATGGAAGCAGTTCCATTGAATTTTGCACCGGGAGGTAAGTGGATCGTTGATGTTGAGCTGTGTATCCAGGATATGAAATTAAAGTCGATTCTCGTCGATTAGAAGATGTGTTTGAAATGTTTGCATCTGAGGCTGGAAAGGAATAATATAGAAACCAGTTCCTTTTATTCAAAATCATTTCGCAATGTGAAACTCGAAAGGTCGCTTAAGAGTACGAGATTTTCCAAGTCGTCGTTTCCGTGATGATTCGATTTTGACTTACAATATTTTGACAGCTGCGAATCACCCTTTGCGAGGTTTATTCAACATACAATGCTTATATGTGACAAGGGCTCACATATAAAACTCTGAATATGCTTCACTCACGATTCAACTGTAGACTAATTGTTTACCTTGCGAGTTTGTTTCACATTATATAATCTGACTAATTATGCTTTGGACTCAACAAATCACCTAATTTTGACGTATTCCTGATACCTTCATACCCCTTAACCCATGCATCAAGCAAAGCTAGTCTTTTAAACTTTATTTGAAAAAGGAAATAAATTTTGCACATTTGATTTTACCTGTTTCTTAAACAGTTCGGTACGTAAATCAATATCGTTTTTATCTGTTTTATTGTTGTTATTTTCAATATTATTCTCAGTTTTCTGTGCACCATGTTTGCTTTCTAGACAATTAAAATTAAATTGAATTGAATCCGGTGAGACAGTTTCGTGAAATTACAAATGGTAAACATAAGCTAAGTTGTAGACGGCATCCGTTATAATAGGGTTAGCAACAACTCTGCTTACTTCTCCTAAACTGGCGGCCTCGGTTAATAGTGACTCTGAAAAGTAAAAAAAACGTCATTCTCGATGACCGAATATTTCTTCGAAATTGTGGACTTTGAACTTACTCTATAGTCCTGCCATTTTCGAAAAGTCCTAAAATGGGCATGTGTGGATGCACTTTAATAGTGAGTTTTAAGCACCGCGTGACAGTTTATTTTCAGCGTTACACAATTTTATAGCATTTCACTCTTGGTACACTATGCATTTTGTTTATCTAGGCTACGCTTCATCATTGTTGCGCGCAGCAAACAGCACGTTGAAGAAAACTAATTCAAGCGCAGTTTTACAATCAGTTTGATGGATATTCTTGATTGTTCTGGGTAGGTTCGTAATGCTTGTGAGTTCTAAATTATTTATGAAGTTTTATTTTATCTCATCGAATTTCAATATCACAGATCTGGTTTACTTTGAGATAGTTTTTCCGGACTTCTCTGGTCAATGCTACCGCTTTGATACGTTGCTTTGTATGGCCATAACGACGCAGTCCGATAAAAAATTAATGATAATAATTCCCTAAATGTTCAGAAGTGTATAGAATCCGGGCGTTTAGCGATTTTAAATTAGCTTTTCCAAGCCAGATCACAATTATCCCAAACTCACCAAATTTCGGTTTACGGAATAATAGCACGAGGATAGTTTAAAGTGACTACCGGCAAAGCTATGATCCGGACATTTTAGTGCTTATGAGATTTAAATATAAAATATTTACATGAGATGCTTTAGCGAATAGTGGCAATTAAGAGCAGAACACCGCTCTCCGTCACAACTCAAATGAAAAGGAAGTGACGAAATGATCGATCAAAGCAATCGCAAAACCACAAGATTCCGTTTTACTGAAGAATAGCACATTGATGGTTTGAGAACAGATGAAGAACGTTAGCAGCTGTCGAAAGATATGCATTCGTATAGGGCAATCAAATGAGCCCAACAAGGTAATGGCTTGAAAAGAATCGGTTGGAAAATCTAATTAATGTTACAAACAGCAAACAGCAGGATGAGGACTTTTTTGTGATTCGCCTATAAAGGATAGTTATATGTCTTGTTCTTGATGATGTGCGTAGTAATCACCTGACCGACGGGTGTTTCCGTGGTTTGTGGAACTTGAAAGCGATTAATGGTTGATGCATTGTTCTCGAGGTGTAATTCGTAACGTATTAGACGGTTGGACATGAAAAGGGGTTGTGTGACGTGAATAACACTGGATCGTGTTGATCAATAACATTTGGGTCGGATGCGATTTAACCTAAAGTGAACTGAGATAATTACCACCCCGTTACAATATTGCCCGTGCCCGGCGGGACTTAGTGACATGAGAAGAAATAAATTACTCGTAAATATCATTGTAATGATTGCTTCAGATTACTTCTTAAACTCACAAATATTTCAAAAGTGTTTTTTGGCGTCCCGCTTTGAACAACACTGACTAACTTCCGGAAAATAATCTTGCTTACACAATGGACTTACAATCTCGAAAAATTTTACTCACCGTTTGCGGTTTGGTTTTTCATAGGATTGATTTTTATTACTTTTTCTCTGCGTTTCTTCAAATGAAATAGAACGAGAAAGAGAGCATGATAATTTTTCAGCAGATAATGCCCGGAATATCTCCATGAGCATCAATTTCGTGATCATTATAATCACCGGTTTTACCAAAAGGATTCAATGCACAAGTTGCTTTCATCCGTTTTCTCGTGGATTTTAATACCATTATTTATAAATCTGTGTAACCGTCTTCAAAAAAATTTATGATCAATATAAATTGTATAACGGGATCACCACTATGACACTATCATTTGTATTACGCTTTACCGCTATTCAACAATCGTATTTAAAATCAATGCATGACTGATTTTCGTGGCTTTTATTCTTAAGTACCTATTTGTGGCTCAAACGTTTAAATAAATTCTGCCGACTGAATGGAACGTGTTCACGTATGGCAACACAACCAGCGCTCTAGAGTAAGCAAGAAATTCACTCAACTCCGATGAGGCCTTGGAGATTCGTACAAACTTATGTGTACAAAAAATAATCATCGGTGTAGCAATTTGTTTAAATATGGTTTACATTTTATTTAATGAGCAGCTATACAAAAAAGGAAGGTTCAGCGAGAGGTTTACCTATTTCTCCAGTGCTCTGTACATGGAGCATTTCAAAGAGATTACTCTATAAAATAAAGTTTTGAATCTAAAGATATGGCGGTGACATGTCCATGCTGCATTCTGTATCATGAAGAGACACATATTAGAAGCGTTCTAAAGTTATCTCAGTAGCTTGAATCCAAAATTTTAGGTTACGAAAAGGATCGAGTGACGCATTTGTTTTGGACTGTCTCGTAATAAATTACAATGGCAAGATAAGAACTATATCATAAGCCAATCGATACTGATGCCATTTTGAGGTACACCTCTGCGCATTATAAAGTGTTAAGAGAGAGCTAGAAAGATTTGCTCCTCAGTAATTCATTTCAAAGCTAAGATAACCGATCAGGGAACGTGTTCTTGACACTGGTTACATTTTGGATCATAATAACATGGAAGTGATAAGGTCGGGTGCGAAACCTTATAAGGAAAGTCTACACTCGTTGGCTGTTGAGAAATCAAAGGAAATAGGTGCGAAATCGTTCAACGAGGTGGATTGGACGGATGTTTCCGCAATCTGGCGTCCGGTTTCGCCACGGGCAGGAATTTACTTGCATGACTAGTAATGCACAGACGAATTAAACAATTTGGCCAATTGGTCAGCGGACATAGTTCACACAAAAGATTTGAGCGATTACAAAGCACGCATGGGGTGCAATTATTAATCTTAATTTTGCCTGTCTATATCAATTAACTTAAGATTGTCAGTTAAATGCATTTTAAAGCTGAAGCCTATTCGCACTGACACCCTTCGTCTGATGAAGTTTCTGTGTCAGAAGCGAAACGTTATCAAAAAACTGATCTAACCGATTTATTGCATCTTTTCTTTTCATGACTAGGAACGGTGTTAGAATGCCATACGTCGCTGCATTAGTTTTAATGTGACGCAACAGTCAAAAAATTGTTTCGATGATCGTGACATGGCTGTTGCCAATTGATGAGAGCTGTATGTGTAAGAGTGAAGGTAAGGCGGGTGGGAGACTTTCCATCACACGTTTAAATGAACAATTATCAGTTAATGACCCAAAAGCACGGTATGCAAAAATGTTTTAGTTGCCTTACCTTGACACTTCGGAGTCGTTGATCTTCGGGCATCACGGTATCTAAACGAAAGATATACAGAATTTTTTCAGAGATTAAGCTATTGAAAGCGGATAAGATGGATGCAATAACAATTGCCAGAGAGGATGTGCTGGGAACTCTACGGTCCTTTAATCCCAGAATATCCCCGGTTCTGATGAAATTACCCCGAATGATGGAGTTATCTTTCGAATCAATATGATGACAAACTGGAAATCTAGTATAATCTCTCTGATTTTTAAAGTCAGGTCGCTTTCAAAGCCCCTCAAATTACAGGCATGTTTCCCTGTTGTCAATCGTCTTGAAGTTGCTCGAATGTATGGTGGCGAACGAAATAAGTACGTATCTTGACGAAAATAGGCTATTTTCGGAAGCTCGAAACAGCATTAGGAAGGGATATTTTAGCCATACTAACCTCCTTTTCACCCTGGATGATTGGTCTCGAGCAGTAGATGTTTGAGATATGATCTACGTATGCTTCCCAGATATGTCGAAAGCTTTTGACCGCGTACACCACAAAATTCTCTTAGAGAAACTAGAGCGTTATGGTATCACTGTCAAACTATTAGCTTGGTTATAAAATTACCAAACTGATCGGTTTGGTTAAGCCTCTGTGGACGGTGCTTTACCGGAGTCGGTAGCCGTGACAAGTGGCATGCCTCAATGTTCCTTCCTCGCAGAAAATGTCTTCGCAATTCATACCGGCTTTCATCAACTGTTAGACTGTACTGTTTGCAGACAATATTTAATGTGTGGTCGATGTTATATAGGCCGGAAGATTGTGAACTGCTCCAGAAGGATCTGGAAAACCTCCAAAATTGATCCCTAAAACAGCGTAATTTTTAAATTCAAGCGGTGTCACATGTTGAACCCTGGAAACTCTGTCGAGTTTCCATATTCTTTTGGTGCGCACAGCCTGTCGTGAAACACGGAACAAACGTATTTGGGTGTGTGGATATGCAACACTCTCGGGATGTCGGAACTGTACAACTCTGTCTACAGGAAAACATCACAGAAATGGTCACTTCTGAAGAGAATTTTCAGAAGGTTCTCAAAACAGACAATTTCACGTATAAAAATATGTACGTTTGACACACGATAGAATATACAGGTTAATCGTGGCCGCCGTGGCGTAAAAAGGTGTTGTGACTACGCAAAAAAATAGTATCGTGCCTACTAAACTAGTTGCTGGCTCAGCTGGGAACCATACAATGAGCAAATCCAAACGTTAACATAATTTGATTATCCACTTTGACGTCTCCGAGTGAATTTGATTTAAGCTGAAAATATTTTGACTACCACAAATCGCCCTTCGCAATGCTTGCAGTGCTCGGATAAGACAAGGGATCACACATTGACTCTGACTGTCCCTTACTCACGGCTCAACCGTAGACGACATTTTAGCCGTGCCAGTTTGTTTTACTTGGAACAACCTATCCGACTAAACTGCTGTAGACTCTCAAAATTAAAGCATGTCCAATAGAAATCTTGATGCATCTTTGGTCCTTAGCCTATGCATATCAGAAAACTATACATTCTGACCACATGGATCTACATCTGTCACGCCACTGAGCTAACGAAAATGATTTCTGCTATTTGAATGTTGACCAGATTCTTGAACTGATCAGTAAGCGACTAAATCCCGTTGTTCTCGTTATATTATTTTTAGTTCCCACATTATACTGTTTTTTAAGTCGAATGCATTCTAGAACATTAATATTGAATTCAATTGATCGGAGTACGGTAGAATGTAAGATAACGACAACAAGCGCATGTATACAGGAATTCATGTTACGGACAACTCAGATCGAAGTGACAACCGTTGAGGCCATGCGATATGTCCGCTGTCGTTTGTTGATCCGTATCTGTCTGTTCTTTGCCATTGGGTATCAAACGCTTGATCAATTTGCGTTTCATTTAATTGTGAGATTCCATGTGGTAAACATTTGATGGATTGACGGTGTAACTCGCAACGGAATAGATGGCTGGTCAGGAACATGTGGTGGACATGAATAAAGTTAAAATGTGACCTCGAGATGTGGGTGAACGACATATTGGACTTTTGGACGGCTGCACGAATTACACTCCTGTTATTAAGCTGATGCTTTATATGCATTGAATGTGTGTGTGATGGAAATTCATGCAAATTTTGTTTGGAGCCAAGCTGTAATTTTGAATTAACCTTTTTGCTTCCTTCGTAAGATCATCTTAGTAGATAATTTAACAGTTCACAGCGAAAATATCTTTCTTAATAATCAGTCTAAATATATTACAAACAATTTACCATGTCCGTTTGTGATTAAACCATTTTCTACCGCATATGAAGATGAACTCAACGGTTGGGAGTCGCAGTTTGCGTCGAAACTTGACGGAATTTGAACTTCGTATGCAGTGCATCTGTTTTTATTTGATAGATCATTTTCAACCGCTGGTGAGTGAATTTCGCGTTTGACAGGCGTGAAACGCTGCAGATGAAAATTAGGTCCACCGTTGCTCAAGAAGTCTACAAAATAAATTATAAAAATGATAATAAATGAAGGAACTCAATTAGAAAATCTGCCTTTGGGACACGGCAAGTTATAATCAATAGTCTGCTTTCACAAGTTTGTTGAGTTTTCTGTGTGTGGAAATCACCGTGTATATCCATGAGTGCACTTCAGTTTTACAAGCAAAAGGAAGGTTTAGTGATTGGATCATCCATTCCACCCGTGTTAGTGAATATATACATGAAGTATTTTGAAGAGCTAGCACTACAAAATAAAGCTCTTCGGCTAAAGATATGGTGGCGCTATGTAGATGATGCATTCGTCGACATAAAGTGCGACAGATTAGAAGCATTCCCTAGTTATCATTAACAACTTGGATCCAAAAATCCAAGTTACACAGGAAATTGAGTCGATAGGAAGGAAATTTCCAATCTTGTACTCTCTCGCTAGAAATCAGGATGGTAAAATAAACACTACGATAAGCACAGGTCACAGTGTTGATCTTGATAGCGTAGAAGTGATAAGGCAAGGGGTAAAACCATACATGAAACGACTTTACGCTGAGGCGGTTGAGATAACAAAAGCTGGTAAGAATGCGGTCAATAAGTGTGATGAGGCTGACATCTCCACAAACTGACGTCCGGTTTTACAGCGGATAAACATTAAAGTGCGTGACTCCTATCGTATGTACCGATTACGCAATCGAACTAGTCTGCCAGCAGATGTCATTCACACCTTCCACGACCAAATCAATTAATGGATTATACAACATGTTGGGGTGGTGCTGCGTGCCTGTCTATCAAAACCAGCGCAACAACCACCCGGGCCAGTGCACTTCTTAGCCAGCTTAGGATTAGTCAGGCGTGATCTCTGTTCGTACTCAAATCTTGGTTTGACTAAGCTTCTGTGTCAGAAGCGAAACGTTACCAATAAACTGCTTTCACTGATTTATTACAAAATATTTTTAGGTAAATTCTCTTCTACCTGAATGAAAAGGCAATTGATAAAGATTTGCGTTAAAAGTATACCTCAAGATGGCCTTTTGCATTTTGAGCGATTTTCCTTTCTCTCTGTTGACCGTGTAATTATATCAGCTGTTTCTTGTGTCTTATGCTTAACTAAATAATTTAAACTGTCTAATAGTATGCATTTTCTGCAATACTCCAGTTCTTTTGTTAACTGGAAATGTGTGCGAATGTTTTTTATTCTGTATATTGTTTGCGCATTTCAACAAGTTATCTACGATTGCCAACTAAGTTACATCTGCTCAATCAGATCACAATTTCATTGTGTTTCATGCTCGACCAAGTTTCTTAATTTTAATGCAATCGATTAAAAATTTATGGCTGAAAAATTAATCCGTTGCATAATAATCGTATTTGCAAGTCACCTATCATTGAATGATAGTCATGCCTAATGTGAAGCGGATTAATCCCCTGGCAACATGTGAACGCAACATCAGGGAATGTTTGTTTGCAAAAGTTAAGTATAAATTTAAATAGTGTCAAACGTGTGGAACACATAACTTAATCTGCGAGCAAATTCCAAGGAAACTAGACACGCCCAGATTAGAAATAACTGTTATTGTTCAATCTGGAATGTAGGATATTCAGCAGATGATGCGACCACGTGATAAATTCCTCAATCAACGCACTCAACACAGAGCAAACGAACAACTGGATATCGTCAAATGCCACAAGCTATTGTCAGCGAGCTTAAAAATAAAAGTCTTTTTCCATTGGAACTAGTTGTACTATTTTCAAATAAGGCCTAACCAACTAAGCTCTTTTCAATAATATGGTAGTTAACCTAGCTGCGCTTGTTTGCCACTGTTGTACAAGGTTGGTACGACGAACATGTTAAATCGCATGTACCCGAACAAATGCAGAATGAATTTAAACTCATAATCATGAACGAAAATGATCATTTTCATGCATTTCCATCTTACCTACCGCATAAACGGTTTCGTGCAGTTTGCAGGGAACGATAGTACGCTCAGGATCTGCATGCCTTGAAAAAGTGAAAGAATGGTAAACAAGTTGCGCTTGTATGACACTATTGTATAAGTTCGGTCCAACCAATCTGTTCAATCATGTGCCCAAACACATGTAACCTAGGGTTAGACCCATGATCATTGCACGTTTGCGTGCAATATCATCATGAAAACCCAACGGCAGTTATTTCCTACACTGCAATATAAGGGGCCAGCAATGCAGCGTTATAACTCTAAATATCGTTACGATAATCAAGGCAGAAACAATGCTGTGTGGTCAACTATGAGTACTCCATTTTAACCGTTAAATACTGAAAAAGCAGAGACAACCAAATCCATTTTAGAAGTTTAATCTACCGGATTATGTCTGCTATCAAAATATATGCGTACAACGTGGAATCAACTGTTTCATTTAGCCGCTTTCCCTACTGATTAAACTACTGCAAGGTCGAGCATCGCAGTGTAGATTCTGTCGATTTCACTTTCACAAATGCAGCTCACAGTGACTATTGGACAAATGAACGATCAGCTAAGCGATTTTATTCAATTGGTTCGCTGAAAATATTGATCGAATCGCGCATGAACTTACTTGAAGCACTTGATGATTTAACACTGAATTCGACCAATGGACTCAATGCATTTTGCACACGCTCCAATTCAGCGATCTTCGCAGGAATAATATTGATTGTTTTTATTGTGGTCATTTCAAATATAGGAAGGAACTAGAAAGTAAAATGTAGAATGCTGTAAACCAAACGAGGGTGTTCAATTCTGAGTATTAGGGGAATTGCATCAATTTGCCAATTAATTGTTAGATATCGTGAAGTCAGCTCGTTCATTTTAGAGATTTAGTCAAAAAATACTGCCGTAATTTTGCTTGAATTCGAAAACAAACCGTTCATATTCTTTACGGCAACATTAAAGCAAGTTTTATTTATTATAGTTTGGACTACAACTAATATTATAAACCGTGAACCAAAAGCCCGGTGTTCAAGTACAAGAACATCTTCCAGGTTCATACTACATTTTTGCTGCATTACAATCGTGCGAATTCAGCAACTCAGCGAGGAATCTAGAGGTGTGAAATACATTAGCGATGAGTGCTACTCACGATATTTCAGATGATACACGGAACCCTCTGGCACAACACAAGAGCAGGAACCACCGAAAAGAATGACGACGACAATTCGGGTCTCGAAAGGTTGCATGAGAATGGTTCTAGTGACAATGTCCTCGAAAACATGAACTTCAACAGCTAGCAAATGATATACGATTCGTCAAGATCGGTCAAACGAGCCCTGCGCGGTGCGGGCTTGAAGTTAACCGGAATTGATTGACGAATCACATCGAAGTGGCGACTGGGGCACACATGATACAGGTCAGTGTTTTGGCTACGTGATTTTACCTATATATACGCGTTCGACCAATTGGCTTTCTCTTGTATCGTGTGATTAGTGGGTGAAGGCGATTAGCGTAAGACAGGTTGACCTGAGGTATGGATCGGGTCGCAATCGACATGTTTATAAAATTCGAACACTGTGGCGTTATTAATTCGTGAAATGAATTAATGTCATTATAGGGGGCTGGTAGATCAAAAGGAAAGAAACCCTCTGTTATTCACTAAGATCGTAAATAGCGCAACCAAGATTATACCAGGAGATTTTCCTGGCCAGACAACAGTCAAATCAAAAGAGGACAAAGGATACTGCTTACTCCGTAGCAACATTTTAGGTGCAAGTCATCTGTCTAAATTATATGGCAACGGGAACAACTTTGCCAGGTCCAATATAGGTGGGATTCATGGTGATGTATACGATAATCCTACAAATGAGTGACAGCATTAAGGCAGTCTTAACGCTACCAACTCTCCAGGTTATGCAGTATAACGTTTACTAGTCTGAGGTCGTACGAAAAAGCTGCCTTCAATTTCCGAAATTTCGAAATATTACAGTTTGGAAAATCCAACGTTTTTTTCGTACGCACTTGGACTACATCGGAGAAAGTTTTGGTATCTTTGCACGCGGAATTCTAAAAATTGCTGTGTAACGCAGTTTATAAACATGCATGAATTGTATTTTCCACGATCAGACAAAATATCGGACTTTGCTCGAGTCTCTAATGCTTGCAGTAACTTAATACTAGTATACATTCAGTCGTGGACTAAACATTACAAACTTGTGGTTCCTGGCTGGGAAAGGACATTGCGCTATTCATGAAGATTAATAATAGGCCAACTAATATGGTCGCCGGGTTGTGCAATCTACCCTTTGAGCAGCGACTCTCCAGACAAGGATTGAGCACCATCGAGCACAAGCACATTTGAGTCGACCTAATTACAACCCACAGAATAATTCATATGGCTTCCCACTCACACGCACATTCCGGTATTCTTCCAAGCAGTCATAACCTTAGATTTTGAATATCAAGCTCTCAAATTTACTATGTCAGAACTTTCATTCAGTCCGTGTATGTTTTCTCCGGAACACTTTACATTAGGCTCTTAAAAATTTAACCAAACTTATATTTTCTACTAACTTTCCGCTTACTACTTAATATATGGAATTATGTTTACTCCTTCGAACCACCTGGATCAAAATTTAAAAGTACGATTTATTTGAATGTTTACATGTACTTTACGGCGAAGATCAGCGTTTTCTCTTTTTCTACAGGAAATCTTGAAACTTGAATCTTGAGTTAAAATCAAATGGCACCAATGGAATTCATACCACAAAATCTTGGAAGATTTTGTTATTTGCGAAGGCGGTTGAGATCAACAGACACTTGGATGGATACACAATAGAACTTCGGGAATCCAATGTTTACTTGCTGCACAATTGCGTGCCAGAATGTGAAAATACAATGAATACTTAACAAACTAGTTTAAGAAAATCAAGGAATGCCAGTAATGTAACTGTTACAGTACCTGTCGTTTCTCCCATCACTTGCTCTCATGCCGTTTTATAACGCAAAATCAGTAATAAACGAATAATAATCATTATTATAGCTAAAATATATTAGGCTAATTTTTTACTTTATATTAAACTTTGCTATTCATGTATCGTTATTAAAGTTTAAATAAATAATAATTGTGTACAGATAACCTCAATATAGCAGAAAACCAACGTCAGACAGCAGACAATTTATTGTTCAGAGCGCATTCCCTGAAAGCCCAGACTCATCACCAGGTGAACAATGATAACTACTTATGTGAATAGGATGCAGTGAGGTGAATAGCTGCAAAGCGTTGAAAATTAGAAAAAACACAGACACACACACAC
>JACCGJ010025961.1:0-12010 GCA_013407085.1 Atriophallophorus winterbourni | reverse complement strand
CGTTCGAGCTTTCTTTCAACCGAAAGTGGAAGTACGGCTTAGCATATGCAGCTTTTTATCGATTCCCAGTTTTCTGAAGCCGATTCGAGTGAGGTTGTCATGTTGAACTCGGTTGTGAAGACTTTTGCAAATCGCACAAATAGATTATGTTCGCATATGCGAGTACCGTCAATCGTTGTCTTAGCAGACAATTTGATGCGGTGAAATCTCGTGCTAGACAGCTTCAGTTTTGCACAGACCAGTGAATGATCCGTGTCCTAGTCTGCACCTCGATATGATCTGGTGAGGAGTACGCTTCCTATATTAGTGCACCTAACAATAATAAGATTAAAATTATTCTAATGATTATAGTAAGGATGTTTCCAAAAACCCTCATAGTATGGCTCTGTTTGTACAAAATTGTTACTGACACAAAGACAGAATTGTGAGAACAGTTCTAAATGGCGTTGTCCATTTTCATTTTTTCTAACTTTTTCGAGTTTTCCGCGTCAGTTTTGCCAAGACTCGTAATCGGCACCAACTGAGTACTACTACACAATTGCTTAGCGGTAGGTTTTTGATGACTGTTCCAAGGTTCATACCACAATGTGCTTCCATATTGACGGCGATAATATCAGGTTTGCGAAACGTTGCAACTTTAATATCCAGAGCATCAACATCTCGTTTTACTGTCTATTTAACACAGGCACAGCTTGCCCTATGATCGATTTTGTGATTTTAACTGACTATGGACTTGATCATGTAGAATTCGATCGTTTTCCATTGTATAAAGTTGATCTGTACCCAAAGAACTTGGGTGACGCTCTCGCAGTAGAAGCAACATTTTTTGTATAGCATTTTTAAACAACACTACTGCAATGTTTACTCTTACATCACACTAAGAGCTCACGAAGCTCCCTGAATGGAAATCGATCCGCTTGAATGGATCACTTATCACTTTTGTCCAGTTAGCGCTTTCAAAGTTGATTTTACTTTCTGGAATATCTAGTATATTGTTCAATATGAATACGGTAGGTGGATATAAATTTTTTTATCAGAATCTATCATTGGTTATATTTTGACCAGTCTAATTATTTTTACAGTAACTGCCTGGTATTTCAGGGAGTACGAAATTTACCAATGGATGAATGTATCAAACTCTCAGTTTTAATGTCAACTCTTTCGGATGGCACAAAATATGTGTACACAGAATACATCAAATGAAAAATAATACGCACATACTAGATTTTAACGTAAAAACCTTGAATATCTAATGATTCGAACAGGAACCCTCAAACTATTTCCTGCAATGATGCAAATCTCAGAATTTTGCGGAATATCTATCATATTCATATTTCTGCACGTAATTATTTGTCTCCAGAACAGCCTATTACACCTTGCCATCATGCGTTCCCTAACTAGCAACCTTTTGCTTTCGATTGAGAAATCAAAATGGTTGTAGTTCATAGTTGTTCTTCGAGCTGGTATGATTGATTTCGGACGTTTCATCATCAAAATAGATGACGTCCGCAATCAATCATACCAGCTCGAAGAACAACTATGAACTACAAACCGGTACCTGAGCTCCAAGTTTTTCAAAACTAAATCAAAATGGTTTATATGTACGCGAAATCTCGAAGTATATCACAACCAAACGAAGATTTTCAACAGATGCAGTACTGTATTGAAACAGTTGTTGTATTTTGGACTCGTTCGGTCGATGTAGACCATGGATATGCATCAATGCATAGGGTTTCCATGCTCTACTGCTTTTCGAATGACAAACAGACCAAAATATTCATTTGCATGCATTTTCCTCACACACACACCCCACGACCGGTTATGGATTTCACCCCATTAAACATGTGTATGATTCCGGATTAAAGCCACCTTGAACCACAACAATCTCAGTTGTGTTCGTGAAACAAAACTAAAACAAATGTCGATAAAATTGTCTATAAACAATGAGGCAAATAACTTCAAATAAACCAGAATATTCTCAGCGAATGTAGCAAAACACCAACTGCTGCAAGAAATTTTATTTCAAGTTTGGATGCTGTTGATTAGTATTCTTATTTTTCGGGATCCACCGGTTTCTGGAAGTGAAAATAAACGGCAACTTAATAAATTTAAGTATTGGCAAGGTAGGCAGGAATAAACCACATCTAAGGTTTTTGAGAACAAAATTGATATCTTGTGAATAACACTTTGATATGAACAAGTACTAGGTTATATTAATCGGGAAAATAGGCACGATTACCTCTCTATACGCAACAACTGGAAATCTTTATGCATCGTTGCAAAGCCAACCTTTTTGACTCCACATTTTGGAGTCTTACGTAGTAGCTGACTCCATCACAAAGAGCATAACGAAAATGAACATGGCAGTAAAATTGTATGTCACATTAATGAAAGCCTGCTTCGATGATTTACATATCAACGAAAGGACGCTGAATGACGATACCTCATCAGGTATTTGCGAAACTAATTTTTACATTGATGATCACGAAAGCAGGATGGCCACTCCAGCTAAATTTCTGAACATCGTGTATAAGTAAGAATCCGTATTTACATGCCCTTGGACTGCAAATACATTACGACAGGATGTTGTGCTATTTTCACTCATCAAATAGGTGCCGTACAACTTAGATCAGCGTGTCTTAAAAGAGTGGAAGAAGCGCAAATTGCATACACGATTAATTTTATTTCTGTATTTAAAATAATCATCAACTGAATACCAATATGATATTGGAGTCTTGCGAAGAACCACGATGTTCAAATACGGAATCATAAATGGGTAATGACAATGCTCTAAAGGCGCTCATAAAGTGTAACAACATTGTTTTACTCTACCTAACAATTGACCTTGATATACACTTTCCGTTGATCGTGTTCCGCGATTGCTTCCACTGCACCTTCATACACCTTTTGGCTACCGCTATATATATATATATTCCATCTCCTGTGCCTTTTCTCCAACATTCTTGGTAAATTTATTATAGTGGTCAGTCTACTACAAATTGGTGAGCTCGACGTGATGCACGAATCCTTAGTGTACTACAATTGATAATCACAATATCCACGCACACTTCAAGATTTTTTTCCGGTACGTCATTTTTTCCCGATTCACATCGGCGTTATTTCAGGTTAGTATTTTTACCTCGTTTAATCACGTATTGCATCAGCACTGTCACACGATATATCTTAGGTGCCACAATTCCTATCTCTCCAACGTGTGTGATAGACTGGCCACTTTCCCTCGACCTTAGCGAAATCGCAGCAGTGCAAGCTACCGATGCCGGCATCGCACAGCTCAGGGACGCCTATCCTAATATAACACACCTCTCCCCTTGCCCGATGGCTTGGGCAATATCCTTTGCGCCTTATCGCGAAGCGCTTTCCGACAACTTACCCTGTCTGCGTTTATACGGCGCATAAGTCATACCATAAGCAATCTTTCTCAGCATGGCATTCGTGCTTGCGTGCATGCCGCATGACACTGTCATGCCACCCACGACATTTGGGATAATAACCGCTTGTACATCAATTATATACCAACAACCCGCCATCTCCACAACTAGTAGGCGTCTGAAACGGCACATTTGTCGATTATATATCGGGTATTTAACACGTTATTATCGCATGGTATATCCCGTTCATCTTTTTCGTGCCTCTCCACTATAACTCGGTCGTGGCCATAAACCAATGCACCAGAGAGTTTTTTCTTTTCACCATTCAGGTAAAAATACACCTCCTACCGTTGAAACCGTGGCACACGCCACTCGCGGATCACCGACGCTTGTCGCCATCCTACCCGGTAGGCCCAACCATGAGAACACCGCCCAACACGACATCTATCAGACAAGGTCCTTACCAGCCCGTCTACAGGCCACTCAGCTTTCTCCCGGCGAGGCCTTTCACCAACGACCCTGAGGGTGCAGGAACATCTCAGCACGGACTATGTTTTCAAAGCTTCTGGTTCTTTGTTGTCAAGCCTACAGATGTGCCTACATCTGCTTCTACTAAGACCATGCCAGACGGGCGATTCGCGCTAGCAGATCGTTCACCCCCTTTTGATTCGGCTCCGGCAGCACGTTCACTTCATGTTAGACGTGACTAGGCTTAGTACTTATCGGTGTTTGTGTATCCTACCCTAGTCACCACCGACAATCGACCCACGCAGATCAAGTAACTCGGCTGACTTCAAAGTCACTGGTTGCTAAGAGACTATGTTCCAGCCTGGAAAGACCTGACACCGCTTGGCCACTTTAATTGTCAATTCCTGTTCAGAAGTCTCCTCTGACCAAACTTCATGGAAGGGGGCTGTGTAACAACATTGTTTCACTGTACCTAACAATTGAACTTGATATACACTTTCCGTTGATCGTGTTCCGTGATTGCTTCCGCTGTACCTTTGTACACCTTTTGGCTACTGCGATAAATATTCCATCTCGTGTGCCTTTTCTCCAACATTCATAGGGACCTTATTGTAGTGGTCAGTCTGCTACAAAAGTGCCAATATATTGTGGCGTTCATATCTCCTCACTTACACAGGATAATATATTAAGCAAAATCATCAAGTTTTCAAAAATACGAAAATGACAATTTCAGAATAAATAAATAGCAAAATTCATTTGCTAGCTTTTAGAGAATAATCTTTATTTCAGTTGATGATTATCCATGAACTACACAATGCAGAAACATAAAGAAGAAGCTAATGACCTTAGAATAGCAAAGCAAGAATTAAACCGAGTTTTTGTTTTCCATACGATAACCAGAAAAGTAAAGAATAAAACGCCGGATATACTATTGCAAGCAAATTATTATCCGATGACATAAGATAGTAGTAAATGTATAATGAGATTACAGGTGAGAACGTGATGTCCTGTTTGCAACTGAAATATTCTCGGTGTACGATTAATCTCAAAATAGAAAATATTCATTCGGAAAGGTATTGACTTCTATTTTTCTTAAAAAACAGACTAATATTCTTCCGAGTTTATATAAGTTAGGCGGTCCTAAATAACCATGCGCACAGAACGTATCACGTTAACATGGGCAGCAAGCTAATTATTACGTTTGTTATGAATGTGGAAAACATTGTAGTGAATTTCTTTCACCTTGTATCTTAGTATTTTGTACATATAACGTTTGGCCTTGTGTGACTATTCATTTCTTGTCCATGTATACTTCATTTGAACTAATGTTTGTACAATTCAATTTTTGGCGCTTAATTTAATTTGGAACTCGGATTTTTTTTCGCGGGTACGGAGTTTGCGTGGGTCGCTGCGTGCCAGAAATGTGATTGAAGTATCCCACAACATTTTAGCGCATTCTGCAACTTGGATTCCATCATCTCTTGGACGTTTCTTGAGTGGATCATTTCGCTATCGTTGGACGTCTCTGGAACTTTATTTGGACATTTGATCCCTTGGTTTTTAATTGAGTTTTTCCCATTTTTGCCTTTTTGTATGTAGTAATAGACTATTTTTCTTTAGTCCACTACAACATAAGATGTAACTAATGACCAGTCAATATTATCCGTAATCAATTTGCTCATAATACTGAACACGTAATTTGAAAATCTTAAACAAAATCATAAGCGGGGCCTTCAAATCGGCCGTGCACAAACGATCAATTTTCTCCACATTATTTTTCGTCATTTTTCTTAATTTGTCATGTTTTCATATCAACAAAGGACGATTTTTAACGCGCACAGTTTAAAACAATTACGTGATATCGTGTTTTCTAGTGAGACTTCTGATATAAAAAACTTTGGCTATGCTATTCGGCAAAAACTAGATAATATTTTGAAGCAAGCATTGAAAAAGAAAAGGAAACATCGTGCAGGCTGGCAAGTCGCTCTTCGTCGACGTCATGACTTATCTAGAATGCCTATACCTTGTATTTTATCATCAAACGTTCGTTCGCTGTGGTCCAAGTATGGTGAAATTTCTCAACTGCTCACTTCAAAAATTTCAAAGCATACAGGCATTGCCATGTTCCAAGAAACATGGCTTCACTCGACAATAGAAAATGAGTTGCTCTACATTGAAGGATTCAACTATTTTCGTCTTGACCGAACCTGTCCCTTGAGGAATCGTGGTGGCGGTGTTATCACATATATTCGAAACGACTGGTGCTCATGCTGCAAACAGATTTTTACTTTTGACAAGGTTGAAATATCCTGCCTGGCTGTCGAATGTAAACCCCGATATCTTTCTAATTTTCAATCCCTTATTTTGATAAATACTTATGTTATCCCAAATTGTCAATCTAACGTTTTTAATGCATTCATTGATGAACTTCTTATGAAACTTGCTCCTTTTCAAAATTCTTTGATTCTCTTAGCTGGCGACCTCAATGACTGGAATGTATCTATGTTTTCCCTATTGTCGCTCAAAAATGTTGTTCATTTCTGAACTCGAGCTGACGCATTTTTTGGACTTTGCCCTAACAAATGCACCGCATCTGTTCCTCGCCCGCAAGTTAGCTTCAATTGGTAATTCTGATCATTGCATTATCAAACTTCTCCCAAAAATTTATGGAAGCACTGGACATAGACACCTCACCCGCAGTAATGGCAAAAAGGTGACTTCCAGAGCTTGTCAGCATGACAATATTTCAACTCTCAGGGACATGCTTTCTACCACTGATTTCAACATTTTTCATGAAGATGATGTCTCCGTCGAATGTGATGTTGTGACATCCTATCTTAACTTTTGCTTTGAAATCTGTTGTCCTAAAGAAACTATCTTTGTGAGTCCTCACCGTTTTTCCTCTGTCCACCTAAAACGCCTAAGGAGATTGAAAGAGAAAGCCTTCAAAACACATGATCGTAAAACTGTTGCGTTGCTTTCCCAGTCAATCAAGCTCGAAATTCGACGTCTTGAAAAGCTGTACACGAACACACTTCTTGGAACGAAAGACAGTCGTCACCTATGGCGTGCGCTTAAGCAAATTTGTGGAAAGAACAACAGGAAATCCCCACCTATTTTTGATATTAATTCCTTGAACGAATCGTTCGTGCATCAAATTACTGATAATGACTGTGAAGATAACTTTATTTTGCCCCCATCCTCTTTTTCCGATTCACCTTTCACCAACGTATCCGAGGTCTTTTGTGCACTTTCGGCTGTCTCACGTTTTAAGGCTGCAGGACCTGATAAACTCTCGCCCACTGTACTAAAAGAATGTGCTGGAGTGCTATCCTCCCCCATCACATCCATTTTTAATCGTTGCATGGAAAGAGCAATTATGCCTGATTGCTGGAAATCTGTCTGCATTAGCCCGATTCCAAAGAAAGATCCTGGTAAATACCGTCCTATCGCGTGCACGTCGCAGTTGCTTAAGGTACTTGAGAAAATTGTTTTACGGCGACTCGTGTCCAGCTGTCAGGTGCATGATGTTCATCAGTTCGCGTACCGGAAAAATCGTTCAACTGTCGATGCTGTTGCTGTACTCACAGATTTTATCTCACGTTCTCTAGATAGCAAATCTAGAGCAGTACAAACTTGTTTTTTGGATTACACAAATGCCTTTAACAGTGTTCTAAGAAACTCATTACTTCAAAAATTATCTGATCATGGCGTCACTGCAAATATTCTTCATTGGCTGGCATCCTATTTTGAGGGTCGTATCCAATACACAGTCGCGAACGGCCAAACCTCCCGTGAAATAGCTATTCCCCGTGGTGTCCTTCAAGGTGCAATATTGTCCCCATTTCTATTTTCCCTTTATATTTCTGATCTTCCCTCTGACCTATCTGCACTTGCCCTCAAATACGCTGATGATGTTGCCATTGCAGTAAATCAAAATCGTCGGATCGAGCAACATGCCTTAGGATCAATGGTAACGAACATTGGTCAATGGTCCTCCACGATTGGTTTATCGTTGAATCCCTCTAAATGCAGCGAAATCGTATTTTCCAACATTATTGGACAGCGTCGTTGAGCCCTTCACCAAGAAATTCCTCGCGTTTCTCTTAACGGCTTGGTGTTCGACAGATGTTGCAGCTTTAAGTATCTTGGTGTTACAATATCTGAAAATCTTAGCTGGACTGAACATGTTACAAGGGTATTCACAAAAGTGCGCCAACTGTCGTTCTACGCACTACGTCTCCGTTCTTCATCCGTTCCTTTTCGTTTTTTCTTGCATCATTCCTCACCTTCTTTTCGCATCTCCTGTAATTTTTCCCGGCTTCTTGGAAAAGGATTTTACGATGATCAGAAGATGCATTAAGCTTATCTCAAGACTGAGTTGTGTTTCCGCTGATGACATTCGTGACACTATTGTCAATCGTCATTTTCGTGAATGCAGCAGATTATTTGCGAACATTTCTACTGATAGTTCACATCCATTGAACAAAAGCCTTGTTTCTTGCAGATCTCTTTCCTCCACCCGAAGCCAGTACGTTATTCCCTATTCAAGAACGAATAAATTTAGAAATTCTTTTATCCCATACTTGGCCCGATACATGGTACAGCAATCAAAAGCTGTTACAGAGTTGAAAGAACGCTTGACAATTTTCTAATGATGCCACGATGCCCCAGTTATTTTTCGAGTTAATTTTTCAAATTTCCCTAACATTTGTCTAGCCCATGGTAACCTGACACTTTTTTAGCCCAAGTATTACTTTATTGTGTGGCACTTCATATATTATATTTTATTTGCATTATATAACGAACCTAATTTATTGATGCTATGAAGTTGGAGAAACGCTCACCTATTTTTAATTCACGCTGGGATGTTCTGCTTTTTAATTCTTTTTTTATTCCCGTCACATTTGTCTAGCCCGAGGTAACCTGACACTTCATTGGCCTATGTATTATTTCATTGTGCGCACGCTATACATATTTTTGTATTGTTATTATGTGGAGAATTTAATCTATTGCTGAAAATTCGTGAACAAGAATAAAGTCATTCTTCTTCTTCTCCTTCTTCTTCTTCTTAAATGTCCCGGAAGATGCCACCTGTTCAGATACGAAGTGTAAATTCAACCACGACCTACAACAGTGGAGATTTATCAGTAATGCTATCCAAACCACAAATGTAACGGTTATCGATACGTTCCGAATCCCGAAGTCATCGAATTACGAAGGTAATGGTCCACGACCCCTTAAAGTGACACTTTTGAGAGATCAAAATGGTCAGTAAACACATGAAAACCTGCTCTATCGTGGAAGTTACCGGACCCGTTGGTACTGAGCACAGTGATGCCGGGACTCCTGCTCCAAAAAACGGATGTCGACCGACTCTATCGGAGTCGGGGCCCACCATCTTTTACACTTATCCAACTTACCTGCTCAAATACTCATCATCCAACACTTTTATCAAGATCTACCATCAAATGTTTATACACCAACGCACAATGCTTGATAAATAAGTTACCCGAACTAATCGAGCTTCGTCAAAAATATTCACCACTCCTGATAGCCGTAACGGAAACTTGGCTCAATCAGCAATTAGTTGAGGAGGAAATTTCCATTCCAAACATATTTTTTTAATCGTACTCTAATGGATCGTGGAGGAGGAGGTGTTGCTATTTACTATGATCAACAACTCACGTTCAGAGAAATCACGGATAATGATTTGATACTGGAAGATACACTTAAATAAAAAGCGAGATTCCAACGGTGAACTCTTTTGATCATCTATTCTACAAAATGTTCAACGAACTTCCTTTATTCAACCACATCTCAAGCACCACTCGCTTCAGAGACACAAACACACCGTCCATTCTCGATCTTGTTCTGACGAGCGAGGAAAATGTCGCCGAGGATATCCGCTATGAAGCAACTCTTGGAAAGTGTGATCATGTTGTCATTGTTTTCGACTATATATCTGAAGGGGAAAAAAGCAAGTGATGCTCAGAATTGAATGAGAAAAATCGATACGGTTGCATTACCAATGTCTCTTCAAGAAGTCACCGACTGGGCACCGATTAGCACTGATGTCCAACAATTCTGGTCATCGATACTTCAGGAAATCAATCGAAAAATAGAACTCCACGCAAAATATCTTTCAAAACAACTCAAAAAAGGATTCAAATTCGTGATCCGGAGTCGAACACGGAAATGGATAAAGGTAAGAAACTGTGCGTGGAGAATCCACGTACTGCATTCAACACCTGAATATTGGGAATCTTACAGTTTGTTGAGAAACAAAGTTACTAAACTTGTCCAAGAGGATACAGATAAGTATCAAATGAATCTGATGGATAAAATCGAACGAAATCCGAAGCTCCTCTTCCAGATCGTGAACAGAAAGGCCAGGGTAAAGCCAGGTGTTTCCGCTTTACTTACTACGACTGGAACTACATCCACAGCTCTCGAAGCCGCTAACGAACTCGCTCAATTTTACTCTAGAGTGTTCTACCCTAACGAGCGCGTATCCTACGATATACTTGCATTCAGGTCGCAGAATACAATACACGAAATCGTTGTGAAACACGAGAGTGTCCTGGTAAAGCTACGCGGGTTAAATACAAAAAATCCCCAGGTGCTGATGAAATAACACCATTCATCCTAAAGCAATGCGCCCATGCTCTATTCTCACCACTCTCTGACCTTTTTAACCTGTCCTTGAGTTGTAGCACGGTTGCTAATGACTGGAAATGTGGACTAATCACTCCGATATACAAAGGAGGGAACCGATCTAATGCGTCTAACTACAGACCAGTCACGTTGTTGCCAGTGGTCTCTAAAGTTCTCGAACGACTTGTGGCCGACGAACTTATCAAACACTTGGAACAAAATAAGCTTCTTTCTATCGCACAGCACGGATTCAGGACAAGACACTCCGGCCTCACCAATCTTCTCATAACTCTTGATAATTGGACCCGAGCCGTGGACGATGGATGCCCTATCCATGCGTGTTACTTGGAAATGTCTGAGGCTTTTGATCGTGTTAACCACTGCATACTGCTACAAAAATTGGAGCAGCTCGGGGTCTGCGGCAGATTATTGGCCTGGATAAAGGACTACTTGAATGGTAGAGTTATAAGGGTTAGAGTTGATGGGGCACTATCAAGCCCGGTAGAAGATACAAGTGGCGTACCTCAAGGCTCAGTTTCGGGGCCAATACTCTTCCTCGTGTATGCGAATGATATACCCGAAATCGTACGCAGCAAAATCATTTTATTTGCTGATGACATCAAAGTCTGGACTAGCATACGCAGCATAGAATATTGCCAAATTCTCCAAAAAGATCTCGAAGCACTTCATAATCGGTACTTGCGGAACTGCTTACCATTCAACATCCGAACATGTAAAATGTAAATTATTCGAATCCACATACTCTCTGGGATCTCAGCAACTTTCATGGGTTACTGAAGAGGAAGACCTGGGCGTGTGGATTAGCAGTAACCTGAAGTCTTCACGGCATTTTTCTGTTGTATGCAAAAAGTCCTGCCAAATCTTAGCATTGCTCAGAAGGATCTGTGGTCGTTTCTCAAAGCAGATACTCCCACGTATAATTAACACCTATATCAGACCAACAATGGAGTATGCTGTTCAAGCATGGTCCCCATGGTTACAAAAGGACATTACCTTGCTGCAACGGGTATACCACCGCGCTAAAAAGCTGGTGACCGGGCTATACAACAGGCCATACGAGGAGCGGATTGCAACACTAAACCTCTTTGACTTTCCGTACCGTCGTCTCAGGGGAGACTTGATCCTGCTTTTCAACATTCCGCATACGGTGGATCACCCACTCGAACACCTGTTTCATCGGCAAGAAGCACGTGGTAGCAGATCGCATGGATACAAGTTGATTAATCCACACTCAAGATTGTCGAAGGTTTTTCTTTGCTGTCAGAGTTTGTTTTCTATGGAACTCCCTGCCCCGACATAACATTTGCGCGACAAGCCTGAACATGTTCAATGCTGAACTTGACGAGTATATGTTGACCAAACCCAACCTTGCATCTGAATACAAGTGCTGACTTTCCATGTGTAAAAACATTTGTGTTGTTCTTATGAATTCCCTATATTTTTATTCTGTGGTTACTGTAAAGTATTTACTTTTT
>JACCGJ010025960.1:0-35165 GCA_013407085.1 Atriophallophorus winterbourni | reverse complement strand
GCCATAGAAGCAATCTAGAGACATTCTCGAGATAATGCAACACCGCAAATACGTTCAATCAAAAGTGCAGCATGTGTACATGAGAATCCACGTTTAACGATAGGCTTGCGTAAAAGAAAATGTGTGTAGTATATAGTCCATTCAATATAAAATTGATCATATATATGTATACATGTAAATCAGATAAATCGGCCCTCATGACTGAAACAACTTAATTAGAGGTGTGGGGCATATCAAGATTATCTAGCATATGATCGTAATTAACGATTTGGATATCGCGAAACCAAACAAAACACAGACGAACCTAACGAAAATACCTGTGTCAGTTGTATGTCTTATATGCAACAGTCACCCGCAAATTGCTAATAGTTCAACTTTTGAATAAGTTATCCAGGGGGAGGAAAACAGTAGTAAGCACTTTATAGACGGGGATAAGATTAGCTCGCATTCTCCTTTGTGAAAGCGACCCTAGACTTCAAGATGTAAGAATTTATGGTTTATAAAAGCTCGTAGCTGTACAACACAGCGGGATATTCGTATAAGGACAATAAATATTTATACAAAATAAATTGAGGCACTAGGAAGATCGACAGTTTTACAGTCAGAAAAAAATATCATGCATTGTTTCGGTATGATGGAAAATTATTCTTTTGAATGAAGATCATGTTATGTGAACGGGATGTAGGGTGGAATTACTACGCATAAATATATTCAATTTGTTCCTGAAAATCCTTTCACTAGATGATTGTACAACATCTGACAGTAGGGAGTTCCATAAGAAACAAACGCGCACCGAATAGAAGAACCAACGGCAGTGCCGGTGAGAATGTGGAATGTCAAATGCCAGTGTGTGAGTACGTGTGACATGGCTTGACGGGAGGCGAAATAGATGCCTCAGAGGGTGCATCTTTGAGTTTATTATTTTATAAGTTAGGATTAGATCAAATGGAACCCGTCTGCGAGGCAGTGTATCCACATTAAGATGAACCAGTCAATCCTTATATGGTAAGTTGCGGAGACAGCCAACTATTTTATTTGCTCTGTGATAATTCCCCTCGAGCAGCTTGATGTCCTTTTTTAGCCATAGTGCCCATGCTTGCACTGAGTAATCCACGTTTGATGCGTTCAAACTAAGGCATATTTTGAACACACATCTGTTTTCTAGTTACTCTAGTTCACTTGCAAATCTACATATTCTCACTATGCACTTTTGTTTTTATATGTACAGTGATGGGCGTACTGATCATTGCCACTGGAATACCGGTCTATATATTCGGATGTGTTTGGAAAAATAAACCAGCCACATTTGTTCGCTTGATGCGTAAGTCCTGTGTGTTGTGCACGCCTAATGCATGTATCATCATCTATACTGACGCATTCCACATCAAATCCCACGATTCAACTCATACCCATTGCTCCCAAATTATACTGAGAATGTGCGAATAGATTGGGAAAAAATCGATCAGGAACTGTATTAATAAGGAACTTGGTGGAAAACCACTCAAGGTCACAATTAGATAACTGCTCACGACATTTAGACATGCGTTTGTTCCGACACCGGAATTCAGTAAGTACCGCGTTTTAAGCGTCATCCCTATGCAAAACGAAAGCCTTAAATACTGGGAATTTGGCACCGGAAGTGTGCATGCAATACCAGGAATTCTCTGAGAAGACAGCGGCATGAACCGGTACAAAACTTTGACGGCCAACTTAATTGGATACGAATGTGATACAATTTATGATGAATCGGGTAAATTTCAGCTATTTACGTTGCTGTCCCGACAAGGCAAACTATTGAGTTAGATATCAAGCTATTCTCACCGAAGAGCCTGGGGCTATCTCAGCATGCCCATGCAAGATTGGGCTGTTCGCAAAGTTATGCTGGATATAGATCGCATGTGTTGTCTGTAAACGTTGGACACAACTGCTAGAGTCATGATTTTTTATGATATCTGTCTGTATTTCCACAGTTACATGAAGCAAATTCTTTTTCGGAGCAAAGATCATGTGTGCTTAGATAATCAAACTTTGTTGCTAATGATATAGAAGGATAGAAAGTATCCAAAAGTCTTCGTCAAATATATCCGAAATTTTAGCTCTGTGTTAATATTTAATGTGAAAAAACGTCATCGAGGTAGCGACAAAATATCAACGAGATAAAGGTTTAAACAAGTTGCGCTTGTATGTCACGGTCGGGTAAGGTTGGTACGACCAACCTGTTCAATCACATGAGCCCCCACGCATGTGCAGATCCTGATCCCACTGTCCCTACCTGATGCTTACATAGCGTTTCGAATGACGAAACAGACCGATTCGAGAGGAAAAATCACTCCCACAGTGCTTGCAACGATAGGCAGTTCTCGCTCGTTCTTGCTCGCTGACAACATGATCTATAATCAGCCGTTGATAGAGGTATCTGCTCTTTCCTGGCCCACGAAAGACTCTTCACACAGCGCATCCAAAGCAAGCGATCAAGAACGATCTGAGTTTAACGAATTTTACTAATGCAATGCTTAATCACATCCTCTTCACTTACATGAGAATACCAGTTTCGGGATATGTTCCGTGAGATACGAGATAGGCTCATGGTCGGTAGTGTGTCCGATTGACACATGATTTAGCGTGATAAAATGTTGAAAGTACGTTCAGAATGGATTGTCGCATGACTTGACAAAGTTATCAACGGATGAGCGCGAAGATACAGCTCGTTTATTGAATCCTCAAAAATTGAACCGAAGAAATCCCGATTTACTTTATTTTACTTTTATGCGGCTATCTCCTCCTGCTGGATGAGTCGTCTTCGTTGACGTCACGGATTGCAGCCACCCACGCTCGGTGGTTTTAAGCCAGGTCCTTTCTCACGTGCGCCATCCGTAAACCGATCGTAGACCAAGCAGCTCCACATCCGATCTCACGGTGGTGAGCCAAGTCTTCACTTGACCTCCGCGATGACAACGCCATTCTCTGCAGGGTGTCGGCGATAGTGTCACCCTAAATCCCGATTTCTGATAATCTAGATTTAAACATTCATTTGATGATGCAAACAGCTTTTCTAATTAACTTAATCCGAAATTCATTTGGAAATGTTCCAGGAGACTTCACAATTGGATCTCAGAAGGTGTTGCATCTGGTTCCAAGTTCGTGAGCCCCCACAGAACCAATCGCTCAATTTTGTTTACGTAGCATTCCCTGATTTAACCCAGTCTCGATTCGGCCGAATAAAAAATTGTTTCCCAGTCACAACACGACCAATTGTGAGTAATTTTATACAATTTAATAATAACTGTTCTTCAAATAGAAAAATATTCTAATCAGAAAAAACGTCGTTGTTCCGTTCAATAGGGGTGGAAGCAAGTTGGTTGATTAGTGCTCAAACGATAGGCACTGGAAAAGCATTTTACCTCACAATCACGACAGGTTCGATATACGGGTACACGAATATTTATGCTACTTGGGTAACGTGAAGAAATCATTTGTCAACAGGTGGTGGAAATACCGGGGTTATCTCCAAATATTCGTCAATTTGTGATTTAAATGAAGCTAAAGAAGCACAGTTTACCGCATTGGCAGGCAGGAAATTCCAAACAAAAAGCACATACGCACCGAATAAAAATGCCTGTCGCAGTTCTCTTTGGAGTGTGGGATATTCAAGGTAATTCATGGTTTTTAATGGTCTAAAAAGCAACAAGCTTAACAATAAACATAGGATGGTAAAATTTGAAATGTAAGCGTATAAACAAGATGAGAATATAAGTGTTCGGGAAACTAATAATTCAATAAGACTTCGTCTTATTTCGTTTTAAAATCATGCAAGCTAGTAGAGTGAGCAACTGTAGAAGGTAAAATATTCCAAGTAAAACAGACTCGGACAGAATAAAAATACCTTTTACTGTTCAATCGGGAATGGGGTAAGAACAGCACATATTCATGTGTCCGATAGTTTCTCGTATCCCTTCGCGTGAATAAATCCTGTAAGGAATGGTTTGCGTTATGGAATATTTTGTAAAGTAAGATGAGGTCTCCTCTGATTCATCGATAGAGAAAGTCGAACAGATTCAGTTGAGCTATCCTTTCTTTAAAAGGCATGTTTCGGATGATGAGAACTAGTTTTGTTGAGCGGTGATAGATTCGCTGCATAAGTTCAACCTCCTTCTTGAGTCACGGAGACCATGACTGCACACCGTATTCCATAAGTGGTCTCAAGTATGTATTCATGATCCTTGGGAATATGCAACCGTGAGCTAGGAGATTGTTAACAGTTTGAAGTTGAAATAAGTTTTGCATGGGGTGGGAAACAGTATTGAGGACTTTGGATGTCACAATATGATCGTCTCGCATCCTACTCTGTTAAAGAGTCCTATTCCCTTAATATTATGGTCATTATAAGTTGTGTGATTGAAAGTAAAATAAAAAATTGTACTTGAATGCATTTGCATCACACAGATCACCTAGCAGATGGGAACAGTATGAGCAGGATTTGTAACAATGGAAAAATTCGATACACCGTATGAAGTTGTAATACATTGTTGGATAAGGTCGGTACGTGCCAGTTTGATACGAAGCGGGCGGATTCTTATCAACTGTCTCTACCTGATGAGTTCAGACAGCACGAAGCCGGTCGTACGGTGTCCGATGACACCTGATCGTTGAGCTTAATGAAGTCGGTTGAGCATTTAAGTCCGTTGCTGAACCGACCGTCAGCGATCAGTGCAGTGATCTCAGTCCCATCACAGAGTTGCGGCTACACAGTCAACTGCGTTGCCCCATCTGAGTATGAGATTTCTCGTGTATATTCGGCGAATGAAAAACGGTAAATTGCTAGATGGGGATGGGATTTGCGTTAAACATAACAAAGCATGTGCATACGTATTATTGTCTTCATTGCACAGACGGTTTTGTTCCATTTGGGAGCCGGAAGTTTTCGAAGCAGACTGGTGTGTATCTATTATCCTACCCATAACTAAAGATAGTGACAAATATCGAACTACCGCAGATTAAGCCTCATCGATATTGCAGTTAGGTTGTTTACGACGTTACTGCCTTCACTGAACGAAACCTGCTGACAAAAATCAACCAATTTGTGCTTCACCCCGGAATGGGACACGAAGATTCTAGAGCACCGTGCACGGTATCAAGAGCAAACAATAAAGTTTTTCATCGATTTCCGCGACCGCCTTTGTCTCTGTAGACCGTGGTTGTTTATGGGACATTATGCTATCGGATGGGGTCCCTTTGAAGCTCATTAACCTAATTAGAGCATATTACAACTCTACTAGTGATCGCAATCGCGTCTACGAAGAATCTCATTAATTTGATTTACACACATAAGTCAGGCAAGGTTGTCCGTTATCCCCGGTTCTGTTCAAATATGTCGTCAACTGGACTATGGGTCAAACTTTTATTGACTATCGAGGAGTTCCAGTTTCAACGAATATCTGGATCTCTGTAGTTGCTTTTGGTTAAAGTGGCGTAATGCTTCAAAGTCTTTCAGACCCCACTAGTAGCTCTGCTGCAAAAGTCAACTCGAAATAAACGCAGCAAAAACCAAGGCATTTTTTACCGTTACACCAGGTGTCAAGTAACTGATCGTCTAAGGCTGTCCGATCGAGTGTGTTCCCGTCTTCAAATACCTCGGTATCAGTATGCTGCCCAATGTTCAAGCGAAAGTAATGGTGAATTTAAGGGTTGATATTGCGCGCAATGCGTTTTTTGCAGTTGTAGGGCATCCCTTGGCGAATGCCCGGGTTCAGCCTCAAAACTGAGATACATGTTTGCCAAACAGCGATCCGCGCTGTACTGATTTACGAGTGCGAGACGTTCCGCTGAGGTCTTTAGAAGTGTTCGACAATTAGTGCCTTAGGGTAATCCGACATACTCACCGAGTATCTCACACTGCCATTCGGGTGCGATGTAGCGGATTATCTCCGCTTTCCGTTCACATTTAACGGTGAAGACTCCATTTGATTTGGCCATGTCCTCCGAAAGAAAAACTCAGGGCTGACGAACCTCGTCCCCAACCCTACACCCGCTCGTACTTGGCGTCGGCGACAAGGTGGTCAGCTAAAGACTTGGCAGTCAACTTTGACGAAGGATCTAGCTGCTCTGGGACTGCCTACGGTCTACGACGCTGGTGGAAACTCGACTGTATAACGATCTGGCCTCCAATCGAAGCGCATGGGCTGACGTGATTTGAGACATTAGTGAAACCGGCTGATCTACACTTGGAGCCAACAGCACTAATGTACATAAAGTAAAATCGTATCAATAAAAGCTCTCATGTGACGGAATTTTCGGTCAAGTCTACCGAAAACTAAAACGACAAGCGGCGAAAAATTTGGGGAGTTTTGTGAACGTCATCTGATGGCTGCTTGCTAAAATGGTCTTTGGGATAAGATTACAGAGTGCTACAGACTGTTGCGAAGTGCACGAGTTCTGAAAGGCAACGGCTTTGGGCTAAACTCAAACACACGAAGTTGATGATTCTGCTTAGTCTGCAGAGCGTTACTGATTCAGCCTAAACAACTAACAATCGTTGGAGTCCGTGTAGAGAAAAATCTTCTCAAAACGACAGAATCTCGAATAGGGTAGTTCGTGAATACTATGGTGAACCTCATGTTCCATTTGCTTTCGTCTGTGTTCGACCATGCTTTTGCACTCCACCGGGCGTTCGTCGGGACACGTGAACATGCTTTCATTAAATCGATCAAGTGGTTCACGTCACTTTGGGACGCGTTTGGTAAAAAGTGGGCGTTTGTCCATTAGACACGTATAAATTACAGGTGTTAATTGATTTCTGTTTGAGTAGAATTCCTTGTTTCGTTTGTTAATTTGTTGAGATCACAGAAACAGCAGAATTTAGCAAGCGTTAGTTGCAACATCGAAATGGCACTAGAATGTTGGCCTCCTTCGGTCGATGTCGACCATGGATATACATAACAATCGCATGAATGTTCATGTTCTATAGCTTTTTGAATGACTAAACAGTCTGATTCGGAAGGAACAATCTCTCCCGCAGCGCTTGCAACGATAGGTAGAACTCGGTTGTATGGCGTCAGTTGCACGCTGGCGGCGTGATCTGCGTTTAGCAGCCAATAGCTGTATCTACTCCTCCCCAGTTTGCAGACGACGCTTTACACAATGATTCCAATGTGAGCGGTCAAGAGCAAGTTCTTCCCAACTCCCGGGGTCAATGCCAAGAGGTTTCATATCTAGAATATAACTATATAATCGTAGTATTTTTACACTGTACATATAAACATTGTGTACACACGGACACCACAAAAGGTTCCGGGGTATGGGGACTCAGATGATGGTTGAGTCTTTGTTAGAAATGAACCAGTTAAAAATTTATGATAGTTGGTGTAATTGATGTCTTAATTTGATCAAGTGATCTGTATATGCATCTGTAAATTATCTGGTGGTGTTTCAGGGCTGATCCCATCACATGATTATACACAAATCTGAGGGGTTTCCGTTTTTTGCCGTCATCAGGGTGCAGAAATTAAGATCAGATCAAGTTGTTTCGTCCGATTTTTCTAAAGGAGTAATAATATAGTGAGCACTGGCAAAGTAACCGATCAGGTTTCACATTCTTTGAGACAGTGAAGAAATGTGAAACAAAGTTTGATGTTTGAACCACTGACAGAAAGACTGGCATCAGTAACTTGATCAATTACTTGGGGTGAACACACTGCTTAACCCTTTGTCTACTAACGGTAACTCTAGTTACCACCTCAAACAAGCAGTCGATTGCTCAGTAGCTCCCGTCGTTACCTTCAGTCACCATCGGAGTGCACTTGTCAGGCGGCGTCGGGCATATGATCCATAGAAATTAATCATGTGTTTTATTTGTGACATAATTAAGCAGAATAACACACAAATATCATAAATACCATTCCGAATACCGTAGACAAAGGGTTAAACATGGAATTAACCCAATACACACGTGTCTTGGACACATTTATTCATAGATTTATTCATAGATTATATGCAGGTAAAAAGCTATGCTTTACAAGACTCACAAAAATGTACATTGGGTCGGATGGTAAAATAATATCAAAATATTGTTAGATTATTGTCAAACATAAAAAAACATACTTGTCCATGTGGATATCTAGTGATTTCTTGAAAACTTCAACGGTTCCAGATTGTACCACATGAGTAGGTAAACTGTTCCACAGTTGCACATTGCGAACGGAAAATGCATATTTGCGGCAGTTCAACCTGCTATGCTGTTGGTAAAGTTTCGATTGGTGACCTCGCAGATGTGTGTAATGGGAAAAAAGAAACAGATAACCGCAAGGATGATTTGTTTGATTAAGCAGTGTCCAAATGAATATTAGTGCTCCTCGTTTCCGTCTGTATTCAGCCGAATGCAAATTCAATAATTTAAGTCACGTTTCGTATGGATAATTAGATAGTCCCAGGACGAGTTTTGTCGCTCTGCGCCGTGGAGTTTCTAATAGTAGAATATCTTTTTTCAACCAAGGATCCCATTTGATTGATTAGATTGTTCATGCCAGCCTTATCCAACAGTGGCTTCAAGGTTCAATTTGCTTTCTGTAGAAATCTCAAAATGTTAAGATTTTATATATGTTTAAATTTTCCATTTAAATTTGGGTACACCAAGTGGTTTCTTTAAAGCTGGAAGCCTCGGTACAATCAAACTCTTACAAATGGCCTGGACACTTAGATTCAGATGCAAAGAACGGTACTTGCAGAAACTGATTGGAATGCTTTCAATAGATGTAGGCATCGAATTAGACCGTCTAAAGCTGTTCAGATGCGGTATCTTGACATATTATAGAGAATCAGAATTCAGCACGTTTACGGGCGGAACATTTATTACGTTGCTTTGTCTCACGCAAACGGAATGTTTTATTTGAAACCGTTTGCACACACCACGTCTTCTAATTTCTGGTTCGTTATTCGAACATCGCTGGTCATCGGTTAATGTGTGTCATCTGGTCTTTTATCACCACTTTTTGGCACTTAGTCCATTTCTTGCCCTTAACACGCTGGGAGCGTTCGACTGACATTGACAAGCTGATCATACCACTGCTCCCTTCCTTATGGGGGAATCCAAAATACCATGGGACTCACAATTGCTAAGCCTTGGATGAATAAGGAACATGGACGGAGATTTCCACAATCGGCGATCAGCACCGATGAGAATACAATTTAGTTAGGATTCACCTGATGCATATTTCTTTCACCTGCACGCACATGAGCCGCAGTTACCCTGACGGCATTCACTTCAAGATTCAAGTTTGAAGAATTTATGGTCAAAAAAATGCACACAGCCGATTAATTACCATAGCATAGTATGTATTCGTCCAAGAAAAAAGAATAACAAATGATCATATCATGTCACTGGGTATCGAATCAATCGCCTACGAAGCTCCATTGCGACGGAGCGACCATGTCATGCTCCTGCTCGAATATGTCTGCAGTTCATCGGGACACAGCGACGAGACGACGGTCATTCACAAAGTCAACTTTTGGAGACTCAGAGAAGCACTCTGTGAACCGAACGAGGTCCAACGTGATTTCAGTGAATTAAATACACACTGCAACTCATTGTTGAACTACCTTCAGTTGAAAATCCAGTCAAACTCTCGATTTATTACCATCAAAGATGTCCGCACCTTCATTGTAATCTTGTTACTCCTATAACATTGTTTCAATTGTGCCGAATACGGACCAGAGTGACCACCCTCCTTCGGCTGGATTAACAACAGTACTGTAAGGAGGGCACCATATTAACGATCGACTTGTTCGACCAAATTTCGCAACGGAGGAAAAATTGTTGTTGGGTGAGTCATGTTGTACCTCGGCAACAAACCCATGTTCATTAAAATTCAAATTGTCTGAATCGGCCATGACAACCAACATCCGTCGTTCCCACAATGCACCTTCCCACGATTACGGTGTACCCTCACACGTTCACTCTGTGGTTACCATATAAATACAAACCATGTCCACGGTCCAAATGCACACACACTGGGCGCTTGGACCTTGGACTCCCGATCAACGTCTCATCTGGTCTTTTTCTGTTTTCCTGGCTGTTGGGTTGGAACAGCGCATAGATCGATAGAACGCAACGACAGTCTCTGCTGCAACATCGACTCCATCCATTATAACAAGTACCAGCAACGCATAGTGGAAAAAATAATCTAATCCAAAATTATTGTACAAAATTATGAAATAAAGAATTAAAGTGAAACCAGAGGTTTTTCTGTTCATGACAGAACAAGGAATGACTGCTACAGTTCAAGAGACCGCGGGTGCGCTTACGAGCTTTGACTCCCGAGTGTTCTGCCCAAAATAGCAATTATTGCATCAAGATTGATCAAACACAATAGAACCTCCAGGTGAAACAATAATTGAACATATCGTGGTGGAACGATACGTACGGCGCTTAAATACAACTATATCCCCGTGTGGGGACAATATTACACCTGCGATTCTTCGTGCATGTTATAGACAGCTTTCATACAGTCTAACCGAGGTTTTCATCCGGAGTCATCGCGAAGGTTGCGTACCGTCAGCATTGAAAGCTTGTGTGATAACACCAATTTACAAGGGTGGCTGTCATTCAGACGTAGCAAATTACAGGCCTGTTACGCTGCTCCCTTGCATCTGGAAAATTATGGAGTGCATCATAACTGAGTGTATCGTGGGTCACCTTGAAACAAAAGGACTTTTATCAGCAGCGCAACAAGGGTTTCGGCGAAACAGATCTTGTCTGCTAAATTTGCTCATCATTCTGGACGATTGGACAACGTCTGAAGCTACTCCTTTCATGCCTGCTACATTGATATATCGAAGGATTTTGATAAGGGCAACAACAGCCCGCTTCTGCAAAAACTAGTGCAATACGGGATAATTTGTAACATATTATCATAAATAACAGATTATCTGACCGGTCAAAACGTGCGAGATCACATTGACGGCGTTATAACAAAAATCAACAATGTCACCAGCGGCGTCTATCAATGTTCAGTGCTTGGGTCTATCCTCGTCTTGCTATACAAAGATGATAATACGCAAGTAGTACGATGCAAGATGGTTCTTTTTGCTAATAACATAAAAATATGAAGAGAAATCCTATCCGTTGACGATTGATGTTGCAAGAGGATTTGGCTGCCTTGTGTCACCGATCTCAACTAAATCAGATGCCCTTCAACATACGTAAATGCAAAAATGTTACAACTTCGTTATCAATACGAGCATACATATCAACTAAGTCATGAAAACAGGACTAGTACTTTGCAGAGAAGAATCTCAGTGTTTGGCTTACTAATGACCTGAAACCCAATAGTCATTGCCAGAAAATCTTCAACAGGGCATGCGGAACCTTAAGAAACCCGAGGAGAATATTTGGGCGGTTCTCGTGGAAAATGCTCCCCCGCATTATAAATACTTACATCCATTCAACAATAGAATACATAATCCCAGTTTGGGCACCATGACTGTGAAAAGACGTCGAATTACTGGATAGAATTTACAACAGAGCTACGAAGCTAGGTGCTGGTCATGCTGAGATTGAACGAATTTACACAAAGAAGAGTAAGGATCGACATGATCCTAACCTATAAAATACTGCGTACGAAAATCACCCTCTACGGGATTAATAAAAGTCAGTTACCTGAAGAATACACGGAGTCATTCAATGTGTCTCCTTATACCGCAATCAAGACTCGATTGTAGACGTCATTTCTTTTCTGTGCGTATTTACTTCTTGTGGAATTCACTGCCCCGAGATATTGTGAACGCTACCGTGTTTCCAAGTCAAAACTGAATGCTTATATCAAAGCGCACTCCACTATCGGCCCTGTATATTGACCCCGTACGAACACACACAAAGCAAACACCTCGTATGAAATTTCGATTGCATCATCTGTATTTTTATAGCAGTCGTCCAATGGTAAAAGTTAGGCAATTGCTAATTTGCACCACAAAATCTTGATTCTTGAAAATAATGAATTTTCATTGGGCTCGCTATGTACTTACCTACGTGTTTGGTCTTTTTGTTTGGTTCATCTAACCCAACAACCCAATTGTTTTCAGGACCCAACTTTAGCTTCCTGCGTTGACTTTCTTCTTATTCTATAAATACAAACCAATCGACGGCCAAAGTATATTAAAGATTGGACTTAAGTGATGTGTTGATCACATCCCCGAAATTATATTCCACTACCGGTTTCTGGCTGTTTGCCGTCATCAGGTGGAGACAGTAAGATTAGGCTCTGTGAGCCTTGAAACAGTGAATAAATGGTAAACAAGTGTATACTTGAATGCCACTGTTGCATAGGGTTCGTACAACGAGCCACGATGTTCAAACACAGAATCACATAGTGATTCGTGGTCAAGCACTCAAGATTGGACTTCTTTTCAAACGATCAATTCTGGCTATGTTCTGTCTTCCTCTTTTTGGGTTAAAAACAACACATCGATTAATAGAACGCAACGTTTGTCGCTACTAATTCACTTCTCATAATAATAAATAGTATTGGCAAACAACATTAAAATACACCCGACCTCGGATGATGTTGAATTGTATGTTTAAGTCTACACAGAGATCGTTCCATTAAACGTGTTCGACCATCGACACGCATGTGGTTCATTAAGGTTTTAGCCAGATGCTGCAGCAATGAATCCTGAATTAGAGGACCTATGAAAATGAATGGAAAACTTTACACCACCACAAGATTTCGCTGTGGATAAATGTGAACACCTATTTGTACGAAACGAATATTTCGAGTATATGGCTTACCCATGACGTTTAACTCCAAGTTTGCGTTTAACGTCGCCATACACGGGATGTCAATCACATTCTGAGGCAGAGAATTCCAAACAAAGGTAGAAGGCGTGGCGAAGTTGTGACGCGGACAATCAACGCGTGAAGTTGGTATGTAGAGAAATAGGTGATGTTCGAAAGTCATTTTCTCACAACAATCTTTGAGCAATTATCAAAGTGAATATCTCTGAGTCGTGACATCTTGACAGGTCAGAATAATGTCAATGCGTATCGCCTTTGTGTAAAGCCCATGGTTCGAAATCATTTGCAGTACTGGACATTGAGAAGGCGCACCACCAACTTTCTCGTTTCGTGAAAAGTATTATCTACGAAGGTGATATCGTTTGGCAGCAATTGAGTTCACGCCTCTCCTACGTACTACAACGTTAGACAGATTTCTCTAAAGAGAATTGTCCAAATATACTTCTCGAAGTGCCTAACATTTTACTAACGTGTCTACAAACAGTAAACATTGCTCACCCGAATGCAACTGATGTAAATCTCAAATACGTTCTAGCGGTGCTCTATGATGCCAAGATTTCAAACTCAAATATATGTGTCCACGCAGTATTATTACCTATTCGGCATATCTTGCATTATCTTTTCTAATTTCGTTGGCAATTTCTCAAGGTCGGGAGTGGAACGGATCCGCTCCAACTGTTTGTGTCGCCTGCAAAATGAATCATTTTGCCTCTTCTAAAATGTGGCATGTGATGATTTATAGCAGCAGTTGAATTAACCCCATTCGATAGCATTTATCCTCTTCGAAACACTACTTATACAGGAAGTACTGCGTACCGCACGGAACGTTAGTCGCGAAATTACTTGAGGGGTGAAAAAGAGTTCACTGGTTTGTTTATAAGCTGACAGTGATCGGATTTGTATGGGTTCTAGTAGAAAACAAGGTATGCTTCTACCTAATTCCGCTTCTTTCGTACAGACGTTCAACGTCGCGAAAAGAGTCGTTAGAAGGCAGCGGCATGATCGAAATCCAAGCTGCGCTGTCGAATCTAAGATTTTGTGATCTCAATTGCACGAGCAAGATTTTCGAAATTTCACACTCGGTGACTCTCCCAGTTCAGAGGCACTGGTTCAATTGGGTGGCAATTTTAGGAGCCGACTACCACCTACTGAAATAGGCGAACGCATGCCTAACTTCTCATTCGAAGATAACATCCCTTCACGCAAAGAATGATCGCGCGAAAGGTGAATGTGACAGCTAGCGATAAAAGTACCTTAGAATACCCGGCGTGATACCCTGCAAACTTGCGAGGTTTTCGAGAATTCAGATATATTAAAGCGTCGGGAAACGATCTCTGAATTAAGCGATATTTCAATCAGCGCTTCCGTTCGTCTCCCATTATCGGCGTGAACACTTTGGAGTAATATTCTGCCAGCGCATTTGTCGTTTTCAAAGTAGCTCCATTGAGGATCTCGCCATGATGGAAAGCTAATTTGACTGTCACCTCAACATTTATGAAGTGACCGTTTCGGGTTTGCACAACCATTTCGAAAGCAGTATCAGTGGGGATGTTTCCTTGTCAATTACCAGAAGTCCATGTAGCTTTTCGAGAATAATAAAGGAGACGTGACTAAGTGTGATCAATATCATTGGCAGCTTTATGCAGAATCTATGCTGACTGCCGAAGATGCAAAAATTTTAGGAGGTTTCGTTAACAGGCTATATGATATAATGATATAAACGTCTTTCGTTGTCACCTGCAAGCGAGACCCATGGTGTTTCTTATGGTGTTTCTTTGTGTTAAACCCGGGAATTCGACAATAATTCTCTTTGTAATCGATTCCTTCTTAATCAATACATGACATCCAATCAACGATTCCGAGAATTCATCGATCAGCAAACACCTGCAATTGGCTACCACATATGAACCAATGAGAAATTGATTACCAACGAAATTTGATGACGAATAAGGGACTAACGAATTCCATAGCATGCCCACTACGCACGCTCGCATGTCAGTTTGAAAAACTTTTAGCTGATGATATCCTGTATAAGGAAAACAATGTGGGCTCAAAAAACACCAACTGAACAGCATATACACCCGGAGCTACAGGAATTGTCTTCCTTATCCAAGTAAGCACTTATTCGTTCTTTACTTTTAGGTTTTCAAGATCCACGTTGCAGTCCTTTTAGAATAGGCATTCTGGTTACAGAGATCTTGAACGAATGTGTAGTATTTTCCCATCATTGAAGCCGTAGTGACACTTTAGCTAGGAAGTTCGGATTCCAATCGGATAGTTGCAGATTTATGAAAATGTCGTAGCACTGCTGTTCACTTTACTCAAGTGTGTAATAGGTACCGAAAAAACGGATACATAATTGTACAGTGAGTAAACCAGTGTAGGGGAAATGCTTGTGGTTGAAAAGTCACACGTGGCTGCACATAAGATAATATGTGCATTACTTTGATCCCACACAGTATACATATGAAATATGGGAACCGAAGAAGTCTTAAAAATAGGCGTGACAGCTCTGTCCACTGGGTGAAAACATGCATAATCTCTTCTGTTGAAACCAGAGGTATACAAAGGCTCCAAGAGGCATGGTTAAGAACACTATATCCGTGGAAACATCTGGGGTAGCTCTATCACTGGGATCCAGCGTTTCCATATATTCCATATTAGTTCCAGATGGAATTTCACTTCGATTGACCATCTCCTGAAATATATTCGTTCACTCCTGTTTATCAGCCGCTAACTTAAAACCGCGCTCCATGTACGAAAAATGACGCATCAACCGCCTTACTATCGATTGAATCGCATTCACTCTCACCACTGACCCCCAGAATGACGCTGCCAAATCGAATTCAATCGTCGGTCTAGTGACATTCCAGTTCGCTGACGGGGTGCCACGCAAGCGATGCATGTTGTTTGACAACGCGGGTCAGTCTGTCTGATGTGTAGTTGAACGCAATGAAATATGAGTGACACAGTGATCCTTTGACATTGAAAGTGTGCGCGTGCTGTAGTTGTAAGTCCGTTTGGTCAGGGTGAGAAAATACGTTACATGGTAGTAAATTGTGGTAGAAAGAGTTGCGAACGAAATCATGGTAGCATACATTTTCAAAACAGTGTTCACAGTCATGAGATGGTTTAATTAAAAGCCAGGAAATCTGTCAACAAATTGAAAATGCTATCAATCAATTTAATGAAAAATGACTCTTTTAAAAAGTGAAGTGACAAGTTAGACTATCGCATTTATGAGTTTAGACAGGTGGCGCTCCATTCCCGCCGAAACCTTAGAAGGTATTTTTATTATGTCCGCGTCTGACAGTCTTAAAAACTTTGTTTACGACATGGTCAAAATTTAATAAAGTCTGCATTGTGTGCGGTCATTGACAAGGCGAAAACACGCTGACCGAGAACAACATGTTATGATCCGCATTGCGTAAACAATGGCTAATCTTGCTGGCGTCAATTCGGTCTTAAAGTTTGTCCGAGTGCCGCAAATGAGTAGCAAAACATTTGGAAAGTGTTATGAAGCAAACAAACCAGGCTTTTGTGTGCCGGTATGGGTTACAAAAGGTCGATATCCATAACTGCCGAAATAAATTGGAATTCAATCTAATAAAAACGCTATGTATTGTTCCGGAAAGGTGCATGAACGTTTAACTGACGTCTCTCACTTATGAAGTATTATTCCAATGCTTTGTTTAGATGTTCAAATCGTGAGTTTTGTTTTGGTTCTAAACTGTTAAATTCTGAACTACGCTGTCTGAATCAAAGAAATTAAAATGCATCACTGCATGTCACTGAAACGTGGGACGTCGATGATATATCTGTTTCCAACGTAGCCCTCAAAAATTTATAAAAATAGGACTAGACTGGCACGAGTACAGCCTTTGGAGATCAAAGGATTTACCAATCCATCACTCTTATCGAAGGCGGATAAATCAACCAACCAGTGGTTATTAAACTTTTTAATGTCATGCACCCTTAAAATATCTTTAATCTTTTCTCGCACCTCTTATAGAACATGCAATGATTTTCGCCATTTCCAGTACACATAGTTTTATCACCTTATCTGCAATTTCATGGGGTTTCTTGCATGTGGCTACTTTATACGCCACGTGATATGAGACCGTCGATAGTGGTTTGACGGCCGATAAAACCTCATTTTGTAAATATCTTCTTGCGAATCAATTCCGATACTTCTGGCACTCAACGATTCAACATCACTACCTGGTAAATCTGCTCCATGTTGTCGGCTGTTGAAGTGTTCTTACAACCCCAATAGATTAAAATTTGAGCTTGAGAAGTCAACAAAGAAGGCATTTGATTTTTTGCAGATTTCCTGTTATTTCACAGCATGTGAAACCAATGATAATCATAATAACATTTCATTTTCTTCAACATAATTAATGGTTATTTACTAATTTATCAATTGTAATAGGAAAAATATAGAGAAAGATAAATTAGGAGGAAGCCTAATACTTCTCTGCAAAATATTCACTGTAATTCAAACGCTTTGACTCTGATCACTTAGGTGGTTATGAAAAAGTGTTATTGGTTCGTTTGCTTTTACCACAAATATTAAAGCTTTCAAGGTCAACTAAGTCGGATTTGAAATCGCTACTACTACTAGCACTAACGTTTGAACACAACAGGTGACGACGGGCTGATGAAATCAACGACCACACAAAGAATGCACAAGCGCACGCGCCGAAAACATGTAACCTTGATCCGAGACGATTCAAACAAAACGTCAAGGTCACGTGAGCGAATTGTGTGGTTAAAGGATGACAGCGTAAACCATTTGCAACAAAGGGGTCAATATTGAGTGACGCCTTCATATTCGATATCGTATATCCTCCGTGTTAACACGCTTTTGTCTTATACAAATAGAGGCTGCTAAACGGGTAGCATTCCAGTGATCGAGTTATCTTGGATCCAAGGATCTCTTTTGAGTTATTTGACACCCAATTCTACACTGCGTGCGAAATAACACAGAGGTTAGAATCAGCAAGGTATTTAAAAATATTCGAGAACTATCAGGAGTCAATAATCCTGAAAATAAAGTTTGCCAATGGACACAGATACAATTTTGTGATTCACATTTGCTCATCCTAAAAGGGTATTTCAGTCTGTAGCAAAATCGATATTCTACAAGTTTGACCGCCTCTGCAGCGATGCTGCCGATAAGAGACGAGCTCATCAAAAAGTCAGTCGTCGACTTTCAAATCATGGTTACCCCAGAGCTTAATTAAGCGCCAATTGAACCGAGTTAAACATCCGCAACTGAAGACCGAAAAAGTTTGGCGAGCTACGGTATCTCTACCGTATGTCAAAAGCGCCTACGATGTAATAAGTCGAATCTTGAATAACGCAGGTATTATAGTAACATATAAGTGGGGTAGAACACTCAGTTACGTATTCATGCATCTCAAATATAAGACTCATTTAGGTTGTGCGACAAACTGCATCTACAAAATCAAATGCAAGGGTTGCGCGGGTGTTTAGAATGGGCAAACGTCAAGAGAACTAAGTACTAGGGTAAACGAACATAGGAAACGAGTATGAAAGCAACCCCGCGATCCCAGTGAATATCAATACTGATTCGGGATTCTGTCCTAGCTGAACACGTGCTAGACACTGGACACAGCGTAGATCTTGATAACGTGGAAGTGATAAGACGGGGTGTGAAATCTTATAGGGAAAGACTTCCCACTGAGGCAGTTGAAATAAAAAAGGCTGGGACGAATGCGGTGAACAAGGTGGATGGGGCAGATATCTCAATACTCTGACGTTCGGTTCTGCAGCGGATAAGGATTAACGTACATAACACCCAAGATTACGTAAGCAGTGTGTCAGCGGACGCTGTTCGCGCCTACACACGAAATAAACAATTTAGGGATTAACATTGCATTTAGGGTGTGTGATCAATTGTCTTGATCTCACCTGTCTATCTTAGAGAACTCAGGATTGGTCAACAAAATGCCATTTAAACCTAAACACTGTTCGTATCGAGACCCTTGGTCTGACTAAGCTTCTGTGTTAGGACGCGAAACGTAACCCAGAAAATGCTATTTAAACCTGAACAATGTTCGTACCGACACAATTGATCTGACGAATCTTCTGTGTTCAGAAGCGAAACGTTACCCAAAAAGAGGCTAGAATCGTTCATGGGTCACGAAGACATGACTTTGGGAGTTTGAGGACAGTCATTCAATTATTCATACAGAGCTTACGTGTTCTGGAACGATTGGCTCAAGATATGTTATTGAATTGGCCACAAAATCATATGGTGAAGAGGTTGTTCGTGCCAATCTTATCCAACCGTGGATTGCAAGCTCAAATTGCCTACCATCCATCCACTGTTTCAAGGCACGCGGATCAGACAATAACGAATACTTCGCTTTGGGATTTAAAGCGAAGCGAATATTGGCTTCGCTTCGCCATTGCGAAGTGCACTTCGGATATTCGCTTTGATACTATTCGCCATTGCGAAGGGCAGTTAGGGCACTTCGAAAATTCGCCTCGCTCCAAAAAAGTGACATTCGTTATTGTCTGATATGGATCCTCATCGTACTGTTCCTACCTTGATGAGTTCAAACAACACGAAAGCGGTTCGGTGGTGGAAATGTATGCAAATAAGAACCGTTGTACAAAATGAACTAGTTAAGTAATATCACGTTACTTTGATTGTCCGATGAATGTTCAATATAAGTTTGTTTATTTCGAAAAACCTCATCGTCAAATTAAACGCCAGCCATGGAATGGTCTCGCACTAGCAATAGTAGAAATTTGCTTTATAGTGTTCACTAATTATTCGCGATATCATAGTTTAACAAAAGGTACGCATTGAAATGATAATGTAATCCAGTTTTTAAACCAAACACATTTTAAAATACACCTTGATGCATTCGAAATCGGGTGAAATTTGCCGGAATTGATAAACCACCATCGGATGTTGCTAGAAATAAAACGTAACGCTGGAATTCGGAGCGAAACCGAAATACTCTTAATGGTGAATAACCGTAAGCGAGTGATTTCGAGATACTTACGCGGAATTACGGAGGAACTTGGTCAGGGATTATAGTTCAGGCTATATCCGAAATCTGCTCAGACCCCTAGGTTCTAAGGGCTCCCAAAGATACATAAGGTGGGCGTCCCTTTGCGACCTATCGTGTATGGCATTGGATCCCCAACACACGAATTAGCGAAGCATCTCGCTCATTTGTTGAAACCGCTAGTCGGGAACAGGGATTCTTTCATTAAGAAATCTTTTGATTTCGTTCGTCGTTTGAGTACAATAAAGCTCGACGAAGATGAGATGATGGTTAGCTTCGATGTAAGTGCCTTGTTCACGAATGTGGACACCATGAGAGCTCTAGAATTAGCAAAAGAAGCACGTAATTCAGATGCGACGTTGAGAGATCGTACAAGCTTGAGTGCACAGCAAATTGTTAACGGTATAGCGATTTGTCTAAATATGAACCACTTCTTGTTTAATGGACAGTTATACAATAAAACGGAAGGCTTAGTAATGGGTTCACCTATTTCCCCAGTGTTAGCGAATAGGTACAAGGAGCATTTTGAAGAGTTAGCTCTAACAAATGGAGCTCTTCGATCAAAGATACGGTGGCGTTATGTCGATGATACATTCGTCAGCATAAAACGCCACAGATTTGAAGCATTCTATAGTTACCTTAACAACTTGGATTTCGAGATTCAAGTTACAAAGGATATTGAGTCGACAGAAGGGACTCTTCCATTCTTGGACTGTCTCGCTCGAAAGCAGAATGGTAAAATAAGCACTACGGTCCATCGTATGCTAATCGACACATATGCTGTTTTGCGGTACTCATCGTCGCACCCCCAAAAAGTATTTAATTCTGTTGCGAAATCGCGGTTGTACAAAGTTGAACGCTTGTGCAGCGATGCCACCGATAAAAAACGAGTCCATTAAGGCTCACTGAACCTGATCTTACAGTCTCCACCTGACGATGGCAAACAGCCTGAAACCGGTAGTGGTGTGTAAGGGATGGGGATGTGAGCACCACCTTACTTTGAGTCCATTAAGCATTTAATTGTCGGCTTGCTGATCATGGTTACCCTAAGTTAATAATTAAACGCCAACTGAAACGGGTAAAATACCCAACACACAAAACAGTTAAAGTTTGGCGTGCAACAGTTTCTATATCTTACGTTAAGGAAGCGCCATAGGGGATAAGTCGAATCTTGAAAAACGCTGGTATACGAGTAACGTATAAAAGGGGTAGAACGCTCAGATCCTTATTATCGCATCTCAAGGATAAAACACCTTCAGGCTGCGCGACCAATTGCAGATATAAAATCAACTTCAAGTGTTGCTCGGGAGTATATTTCGGGCAAACATCCAAAGAACTCAGTACTAGGATAAGTGAACACAAAAATCGAATCGGTAAGCAGGCACGCAATTCCAGTGTATAAGATAAGAGTTGCAACACTAGCTGAACACGTGCTGGACACAAGTCACGGCGTTAATCTTGATAACGTAAACGTGATAAGGCGGGAATAAAACCATACATTGAACGACTTCACAATGAGGAGGTTAAGATAACAAAGGCCGGTAAGAATGCAGTCAATAAAGTGGATGGGGCTGATATCTCCACAATCTGGCCTCCGGTTATGTAGCGGATAAACATTAGCGTGCGTGACCCCTAGTGCGCGCACCGAGTACTCAATCAGCTAATCGGTCAGCATATGTCATTCATACCTGCGAAGACCATTGAGGGATTATACGTCGGTCTATCTTACCGAGTGCAGAAACCACCACGGGCTGTGCAGTTCTTAACTAGCTTAGGATTGGTCAGGTGAATGAACTTTAAGCTTGATCTCTGTTCCCATTGACACCCTTGATCTGACGAAGCTTCTGTGTCAGAAGCGAAACGTTACCGATAAACTACTCTCACCGATTCATTACAATCTTTCTTTTTTCATGATTATGATTCCCCGATCGGTTCCGAACATTTTCCATTACATTTCAGAATTCAAGCCGGCTTTAGTCAATGATGAAATCGTCGGTAATTTCTCATTCGCCACATGTCTAGTAACATTCCAGTTCCCTGCCACGCAAACGATGCGTGTGGGTCAGTCTGTCTTATGTGAAGTTGAACGCAATGAAACATGAGGGGCACAGTGATCCTTTGACATTGAAAGTGTGCGCGTGTTGTGGTTGGAAGTCCGTTTGGTCAGGGTGAGAAAAGTATGAATGGGTTACACACAACAAAATATGTTACGAGGTAGTTAATTATTGTAGAAAGAGTTGCGAACAAAAACATGGTAGCATACATTTGGACAAACAGTGTTCCCAAACATGAGATGGTTTTATTAAAAGCCAGGAAATCTGTCAACAAATTGAAAATGCTATCAATTAATTTAATGAAAAAAATGACTCTTTTAAAAATTGAAGGGACACATTAGACTATCTCTTCCGAGTTTAAACAGGTGGCGCTCCATTCCCGCCGAAACCTTAGAAGGTATTTTTATTCTGTCTGCGCCCGTTTAACTTGGAACAGTTTATTTCCTACCGTTTCTCACTCATCTAACGCATAAGAATTTAAAACACACTTTAACAAAAACCCATATATGCATGCATTTACATCACATTTCGTGCTGTTGGCACTCAACCGGTGGTAAGAATCAGCAAACCATTAAAGACAAACTTTTATCCAATGATTCGTTTGCAGTCTCTGTACACTGCATACTTTGATTTCTCAGCTTTATAGTTTTAAGCTTAATGCTTCTCAAACCATTAAATATCTTGAGTTTTCTTGAATATCTACTGACTGCAAAATATGTGCTGGTTTGGATGGAAGAGCAATTTTCGCCTACAAATAAGCCATTTAAAGCACGTCTTGATAATCAGCGGAGAATATTCAAACAATTACACCCAGCACTGATCCTGTTTTACAAAATTCATTGGTGATATATCGAAATGTTCAATCCCATCGAAGTGCTGCCGATGTATTAGACGTCAGTTTGCCTATAAGCTTACGGATGCGATTGTTATTACCATTTTTGACCGACAATTCATCAACCCATGTCAAACTTGGCATTAGTTTTAGTCCTCCTTCGAACCGCATAGATGCAAAGATGGAGGCACGATTTGTTTAAATTTTATACGTATATCCTATGAATACTTATTTGTTGCATAACGATTTAACGACACCTGCGTATTGACTCATGGTAAGTATTCAACTGGACTATACTTGACATTACATGCTTATTTTATACCTTTTTCCTGATCGAATATTTACTATGATGAGGTAATTGTGAAGCTGTGTGCGTTTTGTGACCATAAATTCGTGAATCTTGTTATTGTACACCTTTTTTGCTTTTTCCACCTTAAATCTTGAATTTGCAATCTATGGCACCTGAAGTTTAGCATTCTCCAAACGGGTTAATTCCCAAATTTGAATGGTTGACTTGAATGAACCATGTAGGTCAGTATACCCAGGTTGGTCTGCGCCAATGCTATCAAAGTCCATGGTTGTGTATCGCTGGTTCTTAATTAATTAAAACCGACATTGCTGATTCCATTTGATGGGTTCCAACATTGGTCGAATATGAACAGTGAGGATATGGACACACCCAGAGTCAGTCTTTTGTACGAATTTAACCCATTGAGACGTCGATTGTGTGAGAATTTTTCTTTAAACATGACAAGCAACTCCAAATGCATGTGACGTGCGGATGAACTAGAAAACGCATAATAAAAGTAAAAAAATCGAACTTGCTCAAACCTACGAAAGTGATGGATAAACGTCCAATGAAACACCAATAAATGGGGTTCTTAGAAGGAAACGCAAAGTTTATATACAGAATCACAAAGTGATTTCGAGTCAAGCGCTCAAGACGCTTAAAATGGACCAATAAAATGTTGTACTCGCATCCTCCTGGATGTTTTCATGATCAATCTTACAGAACCTGATCTTGTCGTTTCTACCTGATGACGACAAACAGCCAGAAACCGGTTGTGATTTGTAAGTGCAGGGGAATCTGAGCCCAGCATTACATTGTCTATTAACACAAATGTTTTCCAGTGGTATCTGTCTATCGTGGACTCTCAGGAAAGCTTGATGCAATACGCTATAAATAAAATAGTCCGCGACTGACAGTCTTAAACCCCTTGTTTACGACATGGTCAAAATTCGGCATTGTGTGCGGTCATTAACAAGGCGAAAACACGCTGACCGAGAACAACATGTTATGTTCCGCATTGCATGAACAATGGCTAAACTTTCTGGCGTCAATTCAGTCTTGAAATTGGTCCGGATGCCGCAAATGAGTAGCAAAACAAACGGAAACTGTTATGAAGCAAAGAAAAGAAGCTATTGTGTGCAGGTATGGATTACATGAGGTCGATATCCATAACTGCCGAATTAAATTGGAATTTAATCTCATAAAAACGCAATGTAACGCTCCGGAATGGTGCATGAACGTTTATCCAACGTCTCTCACTTATAAAGTATTATTCCAATGCTTTGTTTAGATGTTCGAATAATGAGATTTGATGTGGCTTTAAACTACTAAATTCTGAACTACCCTGTTAGAATGAAACAAATGAAATTGCATCACTGCAGGACACTGAAACGTGGGAAGCCGATGATATATTTGTTTCCAACGTAACCCTCAAAAATTTGTAAAAATTAAGACTAGACTGGGACGATTACAGCCTTTGGATGCCAAATGATTTACAAATCAACCACTCTTATCGATGGTGGATAAATCAACCAATTCCCCAAACTTTTTAATGCCACGAACCCTTAAAATATCTTTATTCTTCTCTCGCACCTCTTATAGTACATGTAGTGATTTTCGCCATTTCCAGTACACATGGCTTTATCACCTTTTCTGCACTTTCATGGGGTTTCTTTCACTTGGCTACTTTATACACCACGTGGTATGAGGCCGTCAATAGTGGTTTGTCGGCAGATAAAACCTAATTTTGTAAATATCTTCTTGCGAATCAATTCGGATCCTTCTGGACCTGGTAAACCTACTACACGTTGTCGGCTGTTGAAGTGTTCTCACAACCCCAATATATTAAAATTTCCACTTTAGAAGACAACCTTACAAAGAAGACATTTGGTTTGTGCAGATTTCCTGTTATTTCACGGCAAGTGAAGCCAATGATAACCATATTCCCATTTCATTTTCTTGAACATGATCAAGAGTTATTTATTAATTTATCAATTGTAATATGAAAAATAAATATGAAAGATAAATTAGGACAAAGAGAAACGATCACTACACAAACGCAGAATAGCGACACTTAAAACAAGAGAAAAAAGCACCCCACAACCCATGGAATGCTGTTTCGCACTTACATGCGATGCGAGAACTACAGGTTGGGAAACCCTATTTTATAAAACATCTTAAACAGTTTAATTTGGAATCCACCGGTTTTGAACACTGTGCCGCGTGCATATTCTTTACCGGATGCTCGACGAACGAATATGGTGGTGCTATCTAGATTTATTTGCAAATTTCACGGAAATTCAAATGACATGGTTTCGAGCCCTTACCTGGTATTTAAATAAAATTTATACAGATCCAAAATCAATCTTTTGAGTTAATGATGAACCGTTAAACTGTATATTCAATCAATTTTCGGGCTCCTCTGGTGAATAGTTTGTTGTATTGATCTCAAAGAAAATTTACAGGACAAAGAATAAGACACAGAGCGTCGAACCTAAATATAGGAAAATCCAGGTAAGTCTGTTGTTGTTGGCTTACTTCGGTCGATGTCGACCATGGATGTACATCACAATCGCATGAATTTTCATGTTCGAAGGCTTTTCGAATGACTTAGCAGTCCGATTCGAGAGGAACACTCTCCCACAGCGATTGCAACGATAGTCAGAACTCGGTTGTAGGGCGTCAGTTGCACGCCGGCGTTGTGATCTGCATTCAGCAGCCAAGAACTGTAGCTGCTCCACCGCAGACTGCAGACGACGCTTTACACAATGCCTCCAATGTGAGCGGTCAAGACCAAGTTCTTTCCAACTTGCGGGGTCAATGCCTAGAGCTTTCATATCTCTTTTGTAAACGTCTTTGTACCACGGTAAGTCCAGCACGTTTTAAAAATTGATTGCAACGCGCAGTTCTACATAGCATCATTTAAGTAAATTCCACTCTTAGATAATAAAATGACTTGATGTATTATTCAAACTTCTACCAAACGACTCCGCATCATGCGATAGGAGGAAGCCTAATAATTGTCTGCAAAATATTCACTGTAATTCAAACGCTTTGGCTCCGATTAGTTAGATGGTTATGAAAGAGTATTATTGGTTCGTTTGCTTTTACCACAAATATTAAAGCTTCCAAGGTCAGCTACATTGGATTTGAAATCGCTACTAGCACTAACGTTTGAACACAACAGGTGACTGGCTAATAAAATCAACGACGACACAAAGAATGCACAAGCGCACGCGCCGAAAACATGTAACCTTGATCCACGACGATTCAAACAAAACTTCAAGGTCACGTGAGCGAATTGTGTGTGGTTAACGGATGACAGCGTAAACCATTTGCAACAAAGGGGTTCAAAGTTGACAAAAACTCAGCCTAGACTCCGAAAAGAAAACCTAGAAGATGTTGCTTTATACTCCGCAGCCGCACCTGAAAGTGGATAGCCATACGAAATTCGGCATGGGCTACACACAGGATCACTCGAAAAGACTTATTCTGGGAACATTTTCGAAATCTCCGAACCAAGGTGACGTCCTTAATTTGTGAAGCCTATTAATATCACTATTGAATGCTGATAGACCCGATGAACGACATCCTAAAACACTTTACACGATCATAAACAACGTGACTAAGGTTAAACCAAGAGTTTTTTTCTGTTCAGACAGCGGACGGGTTGACAGACAATGTCAGGGATACAGCTGACGCCCTAGCGACATTTAATGCGGAAGTCTTCTGTCCAAAGAATGTTCCCCTGACTCACCTTTTGGAAGTTCAACAGAGTAGGAAATCTTAAGTGATGTCGACGTGAATCTTACGGTTGTGCGAAAGAATCTACGGACGTTAACAAATTCCCGGGGAAAGAAAGAATAACGCCAGCTATTCTGAAGTCATATGAGCTGGAGCTTTGCGGCCCACTGTGTGATTTATTTAAACACACTAAATACGGGAATCGTACCAGCTAACTAGAAAACTGGAATTATTACACCAATCTACAAAGGTGGCAGTCGTTCGGCTTGGGCCAATTAGCGCACGATGATAAATCCTGTCAAGTGGTTCGATATCCTTCCTCAGACATGTTGCCTAAGCATGGGTGGAATATTCCATAGCAGGATGTAAATACGTATTAATTAACCAGGGTAAGGTTTCGGGCTTTAAAATTTGGATAAACGACACCCAGATACGGAGATCGTTTTTCTGCGGTGGTCGACTATTCTTTCGTGCCAATCTGATACATGTGGATCAGAGATTTTGCCAGCCGCAGCATTTCAAATTTCGCACGGTTAAATGTTAACTCATTTGTCTGGGACCAACGAAATAAGGTCAACTCTGTTGAGGATTGTCTATAAAACACATACTTAATATAATGTGCACCAATGGTCAATTCAAACAAGCTACCCTTTATTTCCTCCAAGTACAACATGTTGCAGTTTGGAAACCCCTCTCTTTTTCATACATACTTGGTAGTCACTCGCTTGAGTGGAGTATATCGCAGAAAGATCTCGGTACGTGGGTGTGCGGTAATTTGAGAAACCACCTGCAGTGCGAGGCCGTTTATAAACGTGCACGCATACTCGGCTTACTCAGACGAACTTTCAGACGTTTCCCACCGCACATATTGCTAAAGATGCTTATCTACATCCAGTAAAAGCTTGGACACCATGGGTGGAAAAAGACATCTCTCTCCTCGAAACAATTTACCGAAAGGCAACCAAAATTGTTACGGGATTGCATAATCTACTCTTTGAGCAGTGACTGACTAGACTTGGATTAGGCACCCTCGAGCAAAGACGCATTCGAGCTGAACTAATCCTGACATACCGAATATCCCATACAAGGTCCTACTCAGTCAGACACCATTTTACAATTGGTTTAAATCTCCCGACCCTAAGTCACAATCTGACCCTTCAAATCCCACATTCCCGATCAAACTGTCGCCGCAAATTTTATGCTTTTGTATGGAACAGCTTGACGACAGAAATAGTTTCCTCATCAAACAAAATGATATTTAAGCAAACATTCCGATCTTTTATGTTGAATCATACTGCATTGGCTCAGTTTTCTGAAATCCCATCAGTGTAAACAAATATACCCAATCATATATTTCCGGTCGAGACTTCCTTCATGTCACAATTGAAATAACCTTTGCTCCTCCTTTGACGTACTAGGACGCAAACATTATAGTAACGATTTGTTTATCTTTCATACATATATCCTATGGTATTGTACAGCTATTTGCCTTTTTCCCAACATAAATCTTGAATCACACCATGCATTATGAAAAAATCGAGCAATGAGAAGCATGATCACCACAGTAAGAACAATTCGAGTCGCGTAAATAAACAGAACTTTGACCGGGTGGAAATTGGTGTGCCCCGGATGTCGTACAGTGATTAGACAAACGAGCATAAAATGTCGGAAACGTTTCGCGCCATTTTTGTTGACCTTGTGAGCGTTGTAAATTTCCAAGTGTCCAAGGTAAGAGTAAAAAATGACACCACCAAAAATTGGTCAGCGTTCTACAGCCTCGAACGGAATGATGATGTTGCCTTGAGCGAGTATACGGAAAACAATTATCTTCAACCTTCGTTACAAGTGCAACGGCATTTGTCGAAGCTCGTTGCACATGTTTAAATCAGTGTGAGCGCTGCGGTAGATTGTTTCTCCCGAATCAGACGGTTTAGTAATTTGAGACGGTATGAAGAATAAAAGCGGCGTGTGTTTGTGATGTACATCAATGACCAACAAGTTATACGCTTTACGCAGAAAACAGTAGGGAGATCGCCAGTCATGGTGCAGAACAATCTCGTGCGCAGCGTTGGTAGCGAAACCTAAATTGGGAGACCAGTCCATCTATTTTAAATCTTGGCACTTGGTTTTCCGGCGAGATAATAGCTCTAATTCGATGAGACTGTTTTTATTTATTTCACATATAAATTGCGTTATGCATCCTTGTTCATCTGTTAAAGAATTGCGTATACTTTGCTTGGAACACTAACGGATTTTCAAAATTGGACATTCAGATGCAAGTTCGATTACCAAAGCTTTTTTAGGAGGCATACATCGAAGGAAGATTTTCTGAACAGAAACGGTAGCCATAAAGTTATCGCATCATGATATATGAAGAAAACTTGGTCTTACTTGAGATCATCAGCAGTGCATAAGTTCTGTAATGGTTCTGACTCGAACCCATTAACTCCATTAACAACCGTTCGACAGATCACGATAGAGCATACATGAATCGTTCCCCAGACTGAAAGATTTGACTAGTTATTGATCCGACCAGTCGTGGAGCCAGCAACATCTATTGTGGTCACCCAATCCATCTGATATTCGTGTCAAGTATTTGCATAGGATACAATGTAAGCTATCACCGATTACATCTGACTGATCCGTCGTTCGAGCGTGTTGCGTTCATTCTTTATGTTTGTGATTACTCATAAGTAGTTAATCATTAACGAAACGATCGAAACAGACTTTAAGGTAGCTAGCGGCATGAAAAAATGATGATGTTACGTTTGATTTTGTATCTCAAAAAGTATTCAATGGAATTATTTGAAATTTGATATGCAGTTTGTTTATAAGAAGGTGTTTCATTGTTTTAAATTTTTTGTGAATTCCTTGTAAAACAAAGGTTTGGTAAGTATTTTTATAAAAAAATTTTTTTTCGAAAAAACACTTATTTTGCTCATCTTAGTGTGGGCAAGGAAAAACGTTTAGAATGAAAGCGTTTTTTACATGATTTTCAAAGTGTATAGGGTGCAATAAGATGCAAAAATAAGATAAGTCAACCGTGCTTGGGTAGTTGTGCATGGGAGAAAAATATTCATAAAAGGTTTGCGTACGATTAGGCTGCATGCTGATACACGCTGGAGCCTCACTACCATTTCTATTTCTTTTGTCATATCTGTCTAGGCCTGGGCAACCTGACAGTATCTCAGCCCACATGCAGTCTCTGACTATGCGACAATTTGCCTGGATCATGCTTGTGCTTTCATACCATTTTCAAGTATTGTTTGCTCACTGAACTGATGACGGCAAACAGCCTAAAACCGATCGCGAACGCAAGTAGCACAAAACCTAACATTACAGTTTGACCAGGAACACAACTTCGTGATTCTGCTTTTTCAACAAAAATTTAGTTGTACGAACGCCATTGAAAACGCGGCATAAACGTTGCACGTTCAACAGTTTAAGGCTAATTAAGCCCAAAACATACCCTCAACAAATATCAGAAAACATGCTGGAAAAGGCTTCGGCTTGTGAATGCAAACAACACAACACACAGTCCAGTTCCTGCACTACTTGAGAGACTTCCACAAGCCCGGGGGACGAGCAATTACTGACAGAACAAAAACGGGGGCAAGTAATTGGCACCTTAAAACAAATGTGTTCGGGGTAGATGGAGCTTAACAGCACTGGCCGCCCATCTGGGGGAGGAAAACCTTCGTTCCAAACACTCGCCCTATTGTGATGTGAAAATTTCCCCAATTATTCCCAGCGTAAATGCGACAGAGCTAAAGCACTCCGAAAACATAGAAAAATATAATTCATAAATATTTACATTCGTTTCATTTGCTTTAATGACGGGCAGATTCAAATCGATTTCTTGCCCGTCGCTTTTGAATAAAGTTTTGACGTTTCTTGCTGCAACGACGGTTACGGGTACTGTCCCACGCTCGCCGGTTCGATCGGACGATTGATTTTACTGGGTTTAGTGACGCTTCGGTTGGCTCGGATAGACCCGACTGAAAATAAATTAAATACGGTTTATAACTACTAACAAACAATCAGTAGTTTAAAGTAGAAAATAAATCCAAACAAACCTCGTATTCGTCAAGGGGATTCAAATAAGCCGCTTTGGGCATTTTTTCACTCCCAGAACCTAGTTGGTTTAGTGTATCAGCGACACTGGCGGAGAAAACGGATCCGAGTGCTTTTCGACCTTTACGACCGGACTCCCAAACGCGTTTGACAGAAGTGTACAATCGCATCGCGGCACGTGCATCCTCCACGGAGTCGTGTTCACCATCTTGAACACGAACTCCAAGGACTTTTTCGGTCAGATTACGAAGCGACGGGATGCGACCGTTGAACAGCGCGCGGAAAGGTTTGTAGCGTGATGTGTCGCGGATATCTCGACGGGGGTGAGATATCATGAGAACCTGGACAGAGGAAGAAACGTCAGTGTAAATAATCGGAATTTGATAATTGAGATAACATAAACAGCATTGTTGATCACAGATGGCAATTTCATTGGTTCTAAACATGATTAACGAGCTTTACTAAAGAAGATTGAGGTGAAGTTGTTTGAAGGTGTTGAATTCTCAAGAACGCCGCTGTTCATAACGATCTCCACAACCTCTTGGCCGTGTTAGACGAACGCGGAACGGAACATGATAGAGACCGACTAACTAAGGAGAATGTTGGCCTCCTTCGGTCGATGTCGACCATGGATGTACATCACAATCGCATGAATGTTCATGTTCTACAAATTTTGGAATGACTAAACAGTCCGATTCGGGAGGAACAATCTCTCGCACAGCGCTTGCAACGATGGTGAGAACTCGGTTGTAGGGCGTCAGTTGCACGCTGGCGGCGTGATCTGCGTTTAGCAGCCAAGAGCTGTATCTGCTTCTCCCCAGTTTGCAGACGACGCTTTACACAATGCCTCCAATGTGAGCGGTCAAGAGCAAGTTCTTTCCAGCTCGCGGGGAACTAAGGAGAATATACTCCAGTTATTGGAACTATGCTGATTTCATAAAGTTAAACTTTGAAGACACTATCTAATCACGGTTATGGCTTCAAAGACGAGCTTTGTATAACACTTTTCCACTGTTACAAGGCTCACTGAACCTAACCTTACAGTCTCAATCCGATGACGGCAAACAGGTAGGAACCGGTTGAGGTGTGTAAATGCGGGGTAAGTGAGCAACACCTTACTACGCTAACGGCTGTTCAAACACAAGGAACCCCAAGGGGGTTTCCTATATCTAAGATGCTAGAAGAAGTGGCAATGCACAAACTTGAGCGTATTGCACTACAGCGGATACGATTTTAACTCTAGATTCGCTAAGTCGATGTGATACGTATGTGTGATTGAGAAACAAGAATTTAAAGTATCATACCGACTACTCAATTACGTTGTCACGGAAAATCAATTTATGAAGGAGACGGGAAAAGGAGATTTGGTTACCGAATGAGGAAATCTACAGACGTGTGTTTACAGGAAAAGAACACAAACATTAAAAGCAAGCATCCAATGACCCACAACAGAAGTTGTGTCAGAACGAGGACGGAAGAAATCAGCAAAAGACAAAGATTTATTCAAGCTCTTACGAAAGAATGGTTACCCTAAAAGCTACACGGTTTGACCATGTGATGGTATAACCACCACGAGATCTACGCTGATCGGGATGTGGCGCAGCTAAAAGAATCCGTTTCGGAAGTCGGTAGTGCGGTATCCGTAAAACGTGACCCAACTAGCACAACCTATGCGGGTTGATCTGCTTCTCTATATCAACATTACTACCGAACAACTTATTTCGGAGAAAATCGGTGCCCATGTGATTGTAACAGCTAACTCCTAGAATGTTGCGGAGACATCAGTTGTCAAATAATTGGAGACGCTGAATGTGTTCGTTACGTAACGTCCAGGTTTCGCACCCATACAGTAACACAGTCCGAACTGTCGCTTTATAGATTCTACCCTTGAGTAACAGAGATAGTCCTTTCTGACGCCAGAGGTGACCTAGGTTGCGGAATGCTACGGTCGCTTTAGAAATGCGTGCCGAGTCCTCGTCATCGAACGATGTAGAATTATTGATACAGCTACCGAGATACATAGAACGATCTACAATTTCAAACGCCTGATTGTGAAGTAATAAAGTGCTATTTGAAAAGTCAATGTCATGCACCAGAACGCTGCAACCGACTGATGCACACTTTATCAACGGCACTGGACAGTTTAGTATCGATTTCCTGATGCCAAGACGTGAGTAGATGGTAAAAACGGGAAAGCAACACTCATAGGCATCTTGTTGTATCCATGTTTCATGATTTCAAGGGTACCTTCGATTCGGTTGTTAGAAAAGGGCATAATTTAGTACCCCATTGCACAAGGTGTCCATCGTGATCCTAGAGTGTTGGGCGCAGTTGGGATTCGCGACAGCCTGTTAGCCAACTTTCCATGTCTAGTGGTGCCAGACAGCGTCGTCCAATTTATCCATTTTTTGTTGTATTGTATAATTGACGCTACAACGGAGACAGTCGTTTCAGGCGCTTGAACAGACTGACGCACACTTTTTCAACGGCATTGGACAGTATAGTATCGCCAGTCACTCGCCCCTTCTCCGGTTGCTAGAAGCAGTTCCACCGGGCTCGGAGAGCCAGGCCAGTAGCTGGACTTGGTTGTCAGAGGCAATTTGAGACGCGAGCCATATGAGAGTATTTTATCAACAGTGGGAGCTCATCCCAACTGCCATCCCCTGACAACCTTTGGACAGTATAGTATCGATTTCCTGCGGACAAAAAAGCGGGAAAGCAACCAGTTCGTACGCACACACACACTCACCTTCAAGTCATGACCAACCGCGTGTCCTACCACAACGCGTCCTTTGCACAATTTGGCCACTTCCTGGTGCACCGCGCGAAACGGCCTGGCTGGGCCGTCGGGTCGCAGATCCGAGGGGCGAATGCCAGAGACGCGAGTTCGATAATCGGTGACTCGCTCCTCGGGACGAACAAGCGTGTCCAGCAGCACGTGGCCAAACTGATTGACGATTGAGACACGGGCCAGCGCGTTGTCTTTACCCTCGTAACCGACACCGACGAATTCACAATCGATCGCGATGCGACGGGTGGGGCTGGAGGGTTGAAAGGAACGGAAAAGGGTGAAATTACAGATACAACTATGTTTTGGCGACTACTCATCAGTACCAAGTCCTTCGAAATATTCACAAAGTTTATCACGACGGTCCACATTGGAAGCACTGGACTCGAGTTTCGCTCTTATTTGAGCTCATCAGCAGTGCATATCCTGTCTCGGGTCTGACTCGAAACCAGATAGAACTATGCACGGATGTGCAATCGTGCAGTACTTCTGTGCTGTGCGGCTAACATCGTGCTAAATTGATTGGCCAGAGGTAGTGAGGCTACATGCTGAAACAGGCTGGAGTCTCACTAACATTTCCTGTTCTTTTTTCTTTCTCATATATGTCTAGGCCTGGGTAACCTGGCAGTATCTTAGCCCACGTACAGTCTCTGACTGTTCGGCACTTTGCCCGGATCAGGCTTGTGCTTTTATACATACATACGTGCCAATATGACGAAATGAAATATACAGTTTAGAAAATACAAATAAATATTAAGCACCAACTTAACATTGATTTATATTTGTGTCATACGGTCCAGACTTCTTCCAAGTATAGTTTGTTAAACGGCGTGTTTTCGAGACGCAGTGGTCTCGACTCCCTCCGAGGTAAGTCTACGTTTTAAAGATCCACGTGTGATCAAAGCCTGGCAGATGTATAACAAACGCTGGGCTTCTGATTCGCGACTGGAAAATCCTCTCATTCTGTGGATCTTTCTTAAGGTGATCCTTGGGTTTTTCAATCTGTGCATGAATTATTCTGGGATGGGGATGTGAGTACCACAATACATTATTCTGTATGTATGTATGAAAGCACAAGCCTGATCCATGCAAAGTGCAGCACAGTCAAACTGCACGTGGGCTAAGATACTGTCAGGTTGCCCAAGCCTACACAGATACGAGAAAGACAGCAAGATGGGCATTGAATCCTGATATGAACCGTAGTCGTCAAAGTTACTACTGCGATGGACCCCCACACAAACGGAGACCATAGATGACCCAAGTTACGACTGGCTTTTGAAAATGAATAGTGTGAGCCAACTCTCAAGCACTAAATTCCAATCCTAGGGAGCATTTTAAAACGAAATTCCAATGGGTTTATTTTGTGGACTAATCCGAGTGAAATAAACAGCACAAGACTGACTTTTACTTTTGTGCGACTATCTCCTCCTGGAGGATGAGTCGGCTTCAATGAAGATTCTTGGGAATTTGGGTACAAAGCGGCGTCTCCAGCATCACTCGGCGTTTGATCGAGTAAGCTTCTCTAGCCTTTGCACAACCAAGTGCGACCTG